>JAQIWS010001116.1:0-13299 GCA_034696085.1 Stigmatogaster subterranea | reverse complement strand
CAACAACAACAGCAACAATCGCAACACGTGGGCGGATACACAGTGGCCCCTCCTCTGGCTCCTCCTCCTCCTTCGAGTGGTGTCCACGAGGCCAAGCCGTCGCTGCTGGACGACATGATGTGGCTGACTCAAAACATTCGGTATGGTGGACTGGCACACGAGCCGCTAGATTTGCGGCCGCAGTGCGGAGACGGCTCGGCGGATCACACGTGGTTGTCGTCGACGGGCGGACGCAGTCCGAAGGAATACGCGCCTCTTCGTTCTCACCATCACCACCACCATCACCACGGTCACCATCACAGTAACGGGCATGTGCAAAGCTCGGCTGATATCTTGGACGACGATATGCTCATTTCTCTGTCAGTGCGCGAGCTCAACAAGCGTCTGCACGGTTTCCCTCGCGAGGAGGTCGTGCGGCTCAAGCAGAAGCGACGCACGTTGAAAAATCGTGGCTACGCGCAAAATTGTCGTTCGAAGCGTCTGCAGCAGCGGCACGATCTCGAGGCGCAAAACCGAATCCTGCAGACGGAGGTTCAGCGGATGAGGATCGAGATCACGAGGTTGACCCAGGAGCGGGACCTCTTCAAACATCGCTACGATCACTTGCACTTGCAGAGGGGCGGGCGGCAAGAACTGGCGCCCACCATGAGCCCGCACAACGGACCCAATCAGTCCTCGCCCGAATTTTACCTGTGACAACGACTGAACTGTCCTCCGACGCAGGACACATCGACAACGAACGCTCAGGTGTCGTATCACTCGCTATGAGGGAAGACGCTCTGAAAATATTTACAAAATGAAAGCGACCAGGGGAGAAGAAATGTGAAGAAAAAGAAAAACAAAACTTACGTAATTTTTTAATCGACGTGGGAATGATATGAAAAAAAAAATCGAAAAACGAATTTGTCCGTCATTCTCTGTCTATCTCTATCTCTCTATCTCGCTCTCTAATCTCTTCTCTTTCTATCTCTCTTTCTCTTTTTCTACTTCTTCTTCTTCTTCTGAAAATGCATTCTATAGATGAAGAGAAAAACAAGATACACGTACCAAAAATATTGTAGAACTATTTAAGCTCAAAACTCGTTCAAAGTTCACTGCGTATGATAAACATAAAAATTCATTATAGAGAGATCTTTTTAGATTCTTATTCTTCTTTTACGAAAAAAAAAAAAGGAAAAAAAAAATTATTAAGAACACGCAAAAAAAAAGTTTTTCTCTGCCGAAAATTTTTCCTATTGTCTTATTCGCCATTTTATTGTATCTTACTCACCTTAAAATTTCACCTTAAAAATGGAAAAAAAAATCTTTAAAAAAAAAAAATTACAATTTTTTCATAATTTTAATCTTAAAAAAAAAACTTCGTGCAAAATTTTTGAATTTTCGATTAATTTTAATAATTTTAATCTTTAAAAAAAAATTTCGTGCAAAATTTTTGAATTTTCGATTAATTTAAAAAATTTTAATTTTATTTTTTTAAATTTAAAGCAAAAATTGTGCATTCTTTTCAGATAAAACCAAATAACTTGTTCTTTATTTTTGTTTATCGTTGTTGTTATCGTTGTTATAGTTTTGTGCGAATGACCAAAAAAGAAAAAAAAAACATAAGTGCGCTGTTAAATATTTATTCGTTATAATATTTCCCATCCCCCCGATTGACATATCTCTGACGGAGAAAAGAAGTTTTTATTTTTTCTCCTTTTGTATATAAACAAAAACAGACTTGAACAAACATTACACCAAGTGTGCGCATTGTGTACGATAGTTCAGGTGTTGATCCTCTTATTTTTATTTCCCGGTCCCTACTCGGTGACCCACCGTGACGACACTCGGGGGAAGGTGCGGGCGACGTAGCGTTTGACAAGCTGACGAGTGGTTTGACGCCCCCCTCACTTATCAGCTACTCGATGCCTTCGCATAACGGATGAGAAATCTTCTTAGATTTCTGTTTATTTTTATGTTAATGTTAATGTACAATTTTTCATATTTTTTGTCTTTTTTTTTGTTTTTTGGGGTTTCGTTTTCTCTCTTCGCGTTCCCTTGTGCGTTTCATTTCGTGCGTTCGAATTTCGTATTAGTTTCTTTATTTTTTATTTTTTTTGTGGAAAATGCATGGGGGAAGGGGTTTTTCTGTCGATGGGTAAAAGTGCAAATCGGTGCTCAGAGATTAAACTCGGTTTGCCAGCGTCGAGCGTTGAGACAAATTTCTCTCCATTAGTATTGCGGGGGTGGTGATGGTGGTGGAGAGACGCGAGTCGACCACACACAAAATGAAGGAGAATTTATTTCGAAGTTTGCGTGAATTTTTGTTTCGATTTGGAAAATCGTTTTTTTTTTTTTGTTGTTTATTAATTTATTATAATAAGTTTTTTTTTTGGCAGTGATTTTGTGTGTTTATCAATCGAATAATTTTTGTTTAATGTTTTGTTTTTGTAGAGGGCATGTGGGGAAACTTATCGATGATGGTGATGATGATGATGATTATAAAGAAAAAATTTAAAAATGAAATGAAATGAAATGAAATGAAAAAAAAATGGATTAAAAAAATAATATTAAGGAAAAAAGTTGAAATTTTAATAATAAAATAGATTTCTCTGAAGCTCATATAATTAAATTGAAAAAAAAAATAAATACAAGAAAAAATTACTGAGGCAAACTTTATATTATTATAATAACTTTTACTATATTTGGAATAAATTCTATGCACTATTAAATCATGGTGATATTTTTATTTATTTACTTATATCAATATATTTATAAATTTTTGGTAGAATTAATTACAAAATTTTTTTTTTTTTATGTAGGAATTTTACTGACGATGATCGGAGACTGAACGGCGTTCAAAGTCGACGTTGCCGTAAGTTGGTCGTTGGAAAAATCACGCGTGGAAACGAGCAGGTAAATTACGTGAAAGTTATTAACGCATGGCAGGAGCGTCGATGATTTATTGTTTCCTGCTCTTTTTTAATATTTTTATACATTTTTTCTATATTTCGTTGTCTGGGATTTTTTGAATGAAAAAATCCCACAATTGGAAAATACGCGGTGTATTCCCGACTTTGGAGTTGTGTGTTTGCGGTGTCGTAACAGGAAACGCGCTCATTCAATTAATATGACTTTGGCTCTATATATTTTTTTGGTGTTATTTGGGTTGATGGAATTCACTGATAAAGTTGACCGGAAAAATATTTTTTTCGCTCGACGTCAAGGCTAATGAAAAACGACAAATGAGCGAGTGAGGGAAAGGAAGACGCGTTCGTGCGCACGCGAGTGGTGGGAAGTTTCCCCTTTTTTATTTACACGGCGGCGGTGATCACTTTGTTCATCCTCAACTCGTTATCTATTTTTATTATCGAAGATTTGGTTCATTTTTTTATACATATTTTAAAAATATTGTTCAAAAATATTTTATTAAATTTTAGGTCCGTGAATTTCATTGATTGAATTGATCCGAGGGGTGGGAACGCGATTGACAGTCGCGTGATCGCGAGTCCCGCAAACATCCTCGCGCACCCCGCGGATTTTCGGCGACAACCGGGAACCTACGGGGAACCCGTCGAATGCCCACTAAGTTCCGCGGATGGAAAAACGAACCGCCTATTTTCTAAGACGCTTCTTTTTTTTTACGTATCGAATGAATTGACTCATTGGTCATTTTAAATTACTTTTCTTTCAATTTTTTCTTTCTTTCTTTTTTAAAGGATCACGCGCTAAATTACCGGGGCTTTGCGCAAAGCTGAGATAGTTGAACGCACTGTTGCCTGAGTTACGACGACAAGTAGCAGCTTTGCCCCGGCGGACCGCAACAGCACGCGCCGCGTTCGTCCTGCTGGCGACGCGGCGCGTTGGCCACGGCCCAACTTCCTCTTCTTTTTCCTCCGCTGGATCCAGTGCGGTGCGACGCGGGTAAGCCTTTTTTTTACTTTTCGTTTTAACCAACGTAAGGTACACAAACTCGAACGCGGGAGGAGCGCGTGTTCGTTCTTTATGACTTGTTTAGTTTTGAGAGACAAGTTGAGAAATAGTTTTTATTCAATTCGCACCTGTCGTAGCTTCGTATATATAATTTTTTATATTCCGTTTGGGCATGTTTGAATTTAGGTTTAGTGTCTCATTTGTTGGTTCAGGTTTGGAGTTGTGAAATGAATGTCACGTTACACGTTAGTTCGGTTTATTTTGCGTCAGTCGAGGAAAAAAAAATTTTTTTTTTCTTTCTCCGGTGTTCGCGTGGGTGTGTGATGGATGCTCATTATCTCGTACCTCGTTGTGACATCTGTGTTGATCTATCCATCAGTCATAACGTGGAGAAATACATTGACGAGTTTATTTAAGACGCCGGCACCCACTGGTGTGTTTAAAAATAATTTCACGAATAATTATTAATAAATCGAAATGGTGGAGCGATAATATTAAAAAATATAAAAAGGGGTTTGTAAAGTTGTTTGAGTAGTAAATTTAACAACGGTCACTCGAGAAGGTGAAACTCATCAGTGGACACCCCCACTCGACCCGCGACCTTTGGAGTGAGGGGAGAGATTTTTCCCCTGATTCAGCAAAGATTTTCCACCATCACCAACGGAAAGAGAAGAAGAAGGTGGACAGATTGAGAACGAGGAGGGGGTCGCTCACTTCACGCGCCGTCGCGCACTCCCAGCGTCCGGTGCGTTACGTAGACTCCGGAGCGTCCGTCCGTGCACGCCAACTACCTTCTCATTTTCTATTTGCCAACCCCTCTATCTTTCTCTTCTATCCCTAACTTTTTCCCGTATTCCCTACGGACGCGTTTAGTTATTTCTCGGTGTGCGGGGAAGGGGAGGTGAGTTTTTGTATCAGTCGTTGTGCACCCAGATCACGCACTCTGTCATAATTAGTTCTATTCACGTGAATGAAGTCATCTGACCCACGTGACTGCGGCTGAATTTCAACCGCAGCTTGGCTTTGAATCGTTCTTTTAATCCCAAAAAAATTTTTTTTTCTTCTTCACAGTTTTATATTTTTTCCTCCTTTTTTTAATCTTTGCGGTTTCCCTATTTTTCTTGGGTTTTATTCGTCCGGACGAGATTGCGGGTCGCGCGGGTCTCGAGTCGTGAGATTGGCTCCCCCATTTTCCCCTCCCTCAGTGACCCTGATGCTTATGACGTCAAGATTGGTAATACCTACTATCGGTACTATTACTACTACTGACGATTTTATTTTATGGTAATGTCACGTGACTTTGTTCCTTTATCTTTTATCTAACGTACCTTGCGTCGTGAGGCTACTTTTGTTGTCCAGTGGAACGCGCATTGGCCGGAACTTCCACCGGGTCGATCCGGATCGATTCGATCCAGATCAGAAGCATACCATACCCCTCTCTCTCTCTCTCCCCTTATTCCTACACTTCTTCATCACCTTCCCCCTACTTTTTTCCCTATCCCCCACCGGCCATTTAGACGCGACATTTCCCTACACGCGTCTCTCATTCTCTATACTTTTCCCTTCTGTTCCACTCCGAGATCGTTCCCCCCCATCTACCCCCACCCCCTTCCCTCTCTATATATTCCCGTGTCTCCCAGCGTCGTTGCTGTCGATTTATAACGTGTGAACTACTTCCGGCTAAGCGTACAGACGTAAGAAGGAAAAAATTACGGGGAGAGGGGGTGGGATAAAAATGGTGGGGGGAAAAAGTTGGTGTGGAGTAATTAGCTAAAATCCGAAGTCTCTCTCTGGTGCTTCCCTGGGGATGGTGACAATTAGTCGTCCTAATTGAATTAATTAATGAAACAAGGGGGTTGCCATTGCGCGCCCCCAGCGCGCAAAAAGCGTTCGGAGTGAAGAGGAAATGTTTCCGTTTTTGTCGTTGTGAAAAGAAGAAGAAATGACATTAAGCAATTAAATGTCTCGGTTTTTTTAAATAAGGGGGAAAAAAAGAGTTGTTGAGATTTTATTCGTTTTTTGGAGTGTGGGGGTAAAGGGTGGCGAAAAAATATTTGTTTCGCGGGTTTTGTTTCGGCGAGATTGAAAATTTTGCGTAATTGGTGGTGTAGTAAAATCGACGGTAGAGTTAGAAGAAAAAAATGTAAAGTTTGAGGAAATAAATTTTGTAAGCGTTTCAATAGGTAGTTGATGGGTTCCGTTAGCATAATCGCCCCCTTTCGTGCTTGTGCTTTGCTTTATTTCCCCTCTTTGTTAATTACCGTGGGCACGGGACCCGACTCTGCATAAAATTTGAATTTTTAATTGTTCGCTGCTGATTGGGATGGCGGGTGTACCAACGCCCACGTCTCCCTTTTACTCAACGGAATATGCATAATTAAAGCTGTTAATGGGTGTCTAGTGAGAACTATTCTTTCTCTAAAAATCTAAAACGGAAAAAAAAAATTGAGGGAAACTTTTTAACCTAAGTTTAAATCACTTTGAAAACGCGTCCCGCGATTTCGACTTCGACGACGGCGACGGCGAAGGCGAAGCCGTCGCCGCCCGTCGAAGCGCGGTGCGGCGTGAGCGCGTTTTCGTCCCAGATGGAGAACGCTTAAGGTTGGTAATTTAAAAAATTTGGTCCTGATCACACCAGATCGATTTTTTCATCTTTTTTTTTTAGGCTTTTCGAAGGGGTGAGTTCCAGGAGGGAGTGATCGAGAGAAAAAGTTTTTTTTTATTAAGTTGATCGGCGGTTGGGGTGTTCGATTGGTTGCGTCACGATTTTTTTATTTTATCCCCCTCTTTTTTTTTTTTTACCCTCGTCGTGGTGATGTCATTCGAGGGGAGGGTTTTGAGAGAGAGAGGATAAAAAACGATAAAGAAATAAAAGAAACCTCGGGACAAGATGTAGAGCAAGAAAATTAATTCCTGTTCCAATTAAGTTTGAATTGTGTTTTTTTGCCGAGACGGTGTAAAAATAAATTCAAGGAAGAATTTATTCTTAGGACAATATATTAGAGGTCAATGATGTGTTAAAAGGGGTTTGGGGAATAAATAATAATAATAATCGTACTAAATTAAATCCTTATTTTTAATTTTAAGTTATTATTTCGAGAGGAGGGAAAAATTTCCCGGTATGTAGGTTATTTCGTTTGTTTTTCAAACGACTCAAATTTATCGCCGTGTTGCTCGACGTAAATTTCAAACACGAAAAATTTGTTTCCTCGTCAAACCGCCAAACGCAAATACATTTAACCCTTTTACCGGGACGTCGACGACGACGTCGGAGGACAAAAAAGAAAAATTTTGTGAATGAAAACAAGAGGCAAATAACGCGCGTCATTCATCAGTCGCCAAAGTTTAAAACTCATCACTTGCCAAGTTGATCTCATTGACGACGAATCAAACTTAGCGCTGCTATCTGACGCTCGAGAATCGCGCGTGGAGGGAGACATTTCGCAACCCCCTCTTCCCCCTCCACCCCCGTCCTATCCTCACCCCCTGTTTGTACCTCTGTTGGGGAGATGAGGAAACTATTGATCGGTTTGCTCCTCCCCCTTTCCCCGGTTTCCCATCCCCTTCCTCCGCTTGGCGAAGGGCCCAATGGCGTTGCCATTCCGTATGCACGTTGCAGCCTTGGCTCGGCGTCAATACATTCAGATGGGGACGAAACTGCCTCCCTACTCCTTTCTTCGTCTTCGTCTCCTTTTACTCACCCCCTACCCTCCCCCTTCTCTCTCTACTTTCCTTTCCCGCCCCCTCGTGGAGGCATACCTCGATATTTTTTTGCTCGGGTTTGAATAGGAATAGTGTCGAAATTGGTTGATGAAAAGTTTGTTGTTTGCGGGTTGGGTGGGGTTAATTTTATTTTTGGGTATGTATAATTTTGTAGGACGTGTTTTAACTATTTTTCTATTTATCTTTTCTTTTCGCTGTTTGTTTTCTTAATGTCGGCTCAAATCGCCTCTCTAGCCTATCTTTGTCTTTTTAAGTGTAAACAAAGAAATTGAAATGAGTCCAAGACTTCGTTCAAAGTTTTTTTGAAATATATTTTATTTCTATATAGTTTTTTTTATGTAGTTTAATCGTAAAAGTTTGGGTTTAATTGGACGATTAGAAGTTAATTTACGGGGTTCGGATTTGGGAGGGGAAACACCTGCGGAGGAGATTAGTCATAAAATAAGTTTGTTCCTGATTTTTGTTTGTTTTTGTTTTTTTAATAGATTTCACGCGAAATGATTTTTGGCGTGTGATAATTGCCCGTAAATTGCGACCGTCAGTTGTGCGACCGAGAAATTTCGTCGTCGCCCTCTGGCGAAAGGAGAAAGTGAAACTTGCCAATTTCGCTTGTTTCGCGCGGCGCGCGCGTGTTGTCGGTGGGGTGGGCAAAACTCTCTCCGCTGTTACCAGGACAACTGTGATTTCACTAAAACCAGACAAAGGGGATGAAATGGAATATTTTTCTCGTGTGCAGACGCAAAATGCGTCATGTGGGGGCGGGCGCAGCGTGAGTCTGCGTCACGCGGCGATGATGGACCCGCCGAGACCCCCTCTTCCGCGCGCTGACGCCCACGTGCGTCTTTGCACGTGCCGACGTGTTTTAAAGACGGTTTTATGGATGTCATAAGTTTACAAACTTAACTTAATCCTTTATTTACCTACCCCTTTATTCATTTTCTCATTTATTTTCAACCAAATTTATTTACTGCATCTCGACGTCGAGTTTTATTTTTATTTTTATTTTGTTATTTTGGTGTTTATTTTTTCTTTCTCCCCGTGTCGTGATTTGCTGTCACATTTACCTCCAGATAAGTTCGTTATCAGGTAAGCTTCATTTCGACGGGGTAGCCAGCCGTGCGGAGGGCGTTGGGCCTGGCGGCGTCGGCGTTGGTTTCCTTAGTGGTCGCTCGGGAATGAGCGCGCGCCTAATGGTGGGTATTTGGGCCGCAGATTGAGCGGTCGCTGACCATCGGGGGGCGTTAAATCTGTCGTCAGGTGAGGTTGTAAATCACTAAGTGTAAGTCTCGACGGAATTGGCACCCAAGTTTATTTTTTCCTTTCTTCTTTTTCTCTTTCTCTCTCTCCTCTCTTTTCGGGGTGTGGTTGTTGTTATTTTTAAAAGATAACGTTTAACATCTTCTCCGTGGAATATTTTTTTTTTTTTATATTTTTGGTAACGTGTCTTTTTCAATATTCGTCTAAAAGACTTCCGGCGTGTCTTTTGTTTGCCTATAATATTACCGGTAGACTTATTTTAAAAATATTTTTTTATGCCCCGGATTAACAACTCGAGTGTGGGATATTTAAATTTAGATCGCGGTGACGTCAAAATGACGTCAATTTACTCGGGTTTCACGCGGTGTTTATATTTAGCTGCGAAATCCCTTTCCCCTCCATTTGTCCCTCCGATGAAACGCCGGCTACGCGATATCGGAGCGATAAATGCGCGGATGATTCGCGTTTACCAATATCTGACTCCCCGACCACGCATCATGGGGAGGGGCAAGGTGGCTCGCGAGACTGGGAAAAGGGGGAGACTGCGTGGCAAGTCCGTTAATGGACGGCGAGCGCGCGAATGACGCTCATCAAGCGGGTTAATTATAGACGGAAGAGGGGAGGAAGAGTGGACACAAAAGAAAAACGCGATTTGCGAGGAGGAGTTTGGCTGACGAAATGTGTCGATGGTTTATTCTCCTCGCCCTTCACACTCGGTTTAAATTTCACGACAGGAAGAGAGGTAAACAAGGAGCGAGTCTAAATATATTAACAAGGGGATGCTTATCTTCACGGAGGAAATGGCACCGCCAGGTCGCACTGGCTCGAGATTTTGTTTTAATTTCTTTGGTTTTTTCCGATTTTTATTTTTTGGTGAGTTTTTTTTTCGGGATAGTTTGTGAGTTTTTTTTTTCTTTTTGATGGTTTATCGGGAAAGGCGCCAGAATATGAGGGCTATGAGAGCTATGAGAACGGGCATCGGCTCTGTTTCTTGTAGCCGATTGGTGATTGGCAGAGAAGGAAGCTATTTCTAGATGGTGAAATTTTACGACGCTTTGTTAAAGCGATTTCGGGGTTTTTTATTTTTTTTATTTTTTATTTTTGGGGATTGGGGATAGGAGGGGAGAAAGGGTGAAGGTAATTTAGAAGGTATAACTAACTTATGGGTGGTTGTTAAAGTGTTTTTTGTTGCGCGTTTAAGTTTCGCTGTTGTTTTTGATTTTTTTAAGTTTCTTAAATTTTTGTTGATGGAAAAAAAAAGATAAATAGTTGGCAAAGTGCGTTTGTCTGTGTGTAGTCTGCGGATGAAATCGCAATTTGTTAGAAATTTATCACGGTAGCAGGTGGGTCCTTAAAGTCGTGGGTACGATCGTATGCGTGAATATATGTTTGGATTTCGTGTGGGATGGGGTATTTTAGTCCGTTTTAAAATCTGCTATTTTCAAACATCCATTTCTAAGTTTGTTGTCCCTACTTTTTCTCGGAATCTTGAATCTTGATACACACGTACCTCTTTGTGGGTGGTTTTTGATTTGTGTGGTTGTCTGCTTAAACTTTGCGCGTTTTCTATAAATATATACATATTCCCACCGACACGTTATCCGCTCCTTTTTTTTATCCACCAAACTCCTTTTTATTTTATTTTTTATTTTTTTCTGCAGTACGTCCTCTTTAAATCCTTTTTATTTTATTGTAGGGACAGAAAGAGGTTTGCCCATTCTAAATAATCCAATCAAGAGAACGCCACTTGTGCTGTCGCTTGCTAACAGCTCTATTGATCACCGACGCCCACGCGTTGTTTGCACGTGTGGAGTCGCGCCGACAGCAGGGTCGCATTCGTTTGCATTTCGGGCGACGTCGACTGACGAGTCCGGCTCTATCCATACTGCATGAATCTGCCCTTGAACTCTTCGAACGACTTTGAGTTTGGAAAACTTTTTTCTCTCTCTCTGGTTGTCGCACGAGGGCGATCTCCTTCTCTTCGGGCTACAGTAGTCTCACGTGACTCGTTGACTGCGCACGCGCGGTGGCGATAGCGCGTGACATCCCTTTTATTGTGGAGGGGCGTGTCGCAGGTAAACGCCAAGGTAAACCCATTGGCAACAACATCCCGTTCGCGCCAGAGGGCGACTGAGGATGTCTTTATTTTTTTTTTTTAAGGTTTTATTTTTTTATGTTTTTATATTTTTATATTTTTTTTAGTTCTTTTGCTTTTGCTGTGACGGATGAGGGCTTTGCATGGGTAATTCGCGCTCTGGGACCCTCCGCGCGCGCGGCCGGCGAGGCATTGCGCGGGCGGCGAAGCGCGGAAATTTTTCTCGCGCGTCTCCTCCCGTAAATTCATCCATCTCTGGAGGGATGGAGGAGAAGGAGGAAGCTTGCCTTTCTCGGTTGATGCATGAAAATTACAATAATTCCGGGAGAAATTGTTAGCGAAAACAAATTCGTCCCAGAGCACGGATCAAAGTGACAGGCAAGGAAACGGATTTTGGAATTAACGAAGCAAATATTTCGCGGGTAATAATTTCTTCTTTTCTCCGGTATTGGCGCGTTCGTCTTTTTATTTTATTTTATTTTATTTTTTAAAAAGATGATGTTTTTTTTTTGATTTTTTAGTGCGACTAATATTTCCCGAGGCCAAGGTTGATAAAAGGGCGAGACGTCTCTTTCGGTTTGAGTTCCCACGAGAAGCGTGGGTTCGATGAGTACCGAGTAATTGGACGAACGAGAGTTTGCCAAAGGGGATGAAAGTAACGCGAAACGTCACGGAAAGAGAATGAGCATTAAGTAATCGGCGCAGATTAGGACGCGTGGGAGGTGTTCGCTTAAGGGGTTCATCTCAGGGATAAGATGTTCGATTGAGAATGTGTGAGAAAGAAAAGAGAGATGGGGAGAGAAAAAAAGGTGCGCCTGCGAAATGACCCCTCGGTGATGTGTAGGTGGATGGGGACGAAATTGGAGGCGCGCGTGAGGCGTTTGGCACGTGCGATAATCTGGAGCATATTCACGGAGCCTGCGTCGAATCAATTTGGTCATAAAAGGAGATTGACACTGGATTGGCGAGGCGCGCGCCGTCACGCGTTTGATCCGAACTTTGATCTGCATGTGAAGAAAGAGAAAAGAATGGTGGCCCTTGATTCTTTTCTCGATAGCTCACGTGACCATCTTCTCGCAATATCTTTTGGGTTCACGAGCGACGCAATGTCCTCGAAAAGCCCCATGCCGATGAGGCGCGAGATGAACTTTATCTTCCCTCGGCACGTTTTCCTCCCCTCGCGCTCTTTCTCTGATACTAGCGCCGCGCTTCCTCACCCTTCTCCCATCTCATTACAACGAACACGCGTTATCGATTGAATCAGCGTTCGATTCGTGTTAGCGAGGCTGCGCCTTTTGCCGCCTGCGATAGAACGATGGGCGCCCGCGTGTCGCACTGTGTTATGTGTTTTCTATAATGCGTCGAGCAATTTGCCTGCCTGCGGTCGCTTATCGGACGACGGACGGGATAATTTTCATAATTAGGTACCCGCCACGATGGCCTCACAAAAGAGGAGTCGACGCGGGAATGCGTTTTTGTGGGATTCGCTCGTGCACACCTTCTTCGACAAACGGAACCACAAATTAACGCTTGAAAAAGAAGAAAAAAAAAATTTTTTTTTTGAATAAAAAAAAGGGATAAAAATCGGGAAACGCTTCATAGGCGCCAAACTTAAAACAGAAAAGTTTTTTCTTTTTCTTTTTTTTTTTTTTAGTAAAAGGTGAAAAGATTAACGGAAATGACAGAGTACTCTTGAGATTCTCGCATCGCCGTCTCCCCCGGCCACACCCAATTAACGCTTTTCCTCGATCACGTGATGGTGTCAACGAACAGCGGATGGGTCACGAGGGGAGCCCCGTGTCTCGGGGGTTACCACTCATCACGGGAAAAAAAGGAAGAAAATGTTTTAAAGAGAAATTGGGACGTTTTTTCGCAATTGCCAGATAGTGTAAGTTTTTAGTGCGTGTTTAGGGATGGAAACTGCGTGTGTGGAAACAAGTTTGTTCCGGAAATTCAGTCGGCAGACCGCTCTGATCCAAATCCGGATGTCGATGTTTTGAAAGTTCGCGTGACTTCGACCACTAGTGAAACGTGAAACCCAACCCCAGTCTCCGATGCAGCTGAAAACAAATGACCAAACGTTGGGTGTTGTACAGGAAAGAACTCTGTCCGGGCGGCGCTTTTGTTCTAAATTGAAAGCAATCATAAACGATTGCTCATTAAAAAATGATTGAATTAGAATCGATTGGAAGGTAATACCCGCGCTCAAATAATACAGGTGGTTGGGGGAATTTATTTATTTATTTATTTATTTATTGAAAACGATCATCAGGGAAAATGATATCACGTTAAAGTCTCGTAATGTATGATTT
>JAQIWS010001115.1:0-13308 GCA_034696085.1 Stigmatogaster subterranea | reverse complement strand
ATATCTAAAGCCACCGCTAGGCAATGCAACCCCCGGGAACGCACAGACGCGACGTGCTCAACGTAGGCCTCGATCGCCCCAACCGTCTGGCACCCTCGACGGAAACCAAACTGCCGGGACGAAAGATGGCCCCTCGTCTCAAGAAAATAAGTGAGCCGGGACGCGCAAAGCTTGTCCAGGACCTTACCCAGGACCGGCAACAAGCAGATCGGACAGAAGTCACCCCCCCCTTGGGGATCCAGACCACCGCCGCCCTCTTCCAAACACGGGGAAAAACACCCCGTGAGAGGCAAGCATTCAAAAGATTAAGCCAATTGTTAGACAACTACACTGCAAATTGTGTAGTTTAATGCAGGGTTTCTCAACTTTTTTTTCTCTGTGGCCCCTTTGCCAGATGTCAAATATCCCCGTGGCCTCCCTCCCCCAAAAAAACTGTTTATTGACTGATAAAAGAGACATTTTTATATTTTATAGTAAAAAATTAGTATGTGATGTGCAAGCATTTGCAATAAAGTTGGAAATCTCATATAATCCAATCAACTTTCGCAATTTTATCGATAAACAGTTGCTTTACAATTGTTCTCAATTGGAAATTATCACATAGTTTTTTAAAGAAATCTATCAAATTATCCTTCATTTCCACGTGCGATGTCTCCAGCTGTTTCTGCAGTTTGCATGGTCGCATGTTGTCATCTGTAAGCGAGGTCTGACATATTAAGACACATAAGCATTCTACAATCTTGAGATGATGCGATAAAACGGCAAGTGTTAGCGACGATTGTTAAACTGAATAATTGACATTTTATTTAACTGTTACATGATTTATATATGGCGTTATAGGTGCTAAAATATTTCCACTGTTTCCTCCAGCCACCATCTTATCACAATGACGACAGGTGTTGAAACGTGTTGATAACGTTGGGAGCTAACATGTCCTAATGAAAATTACGTGGAAATTGATAGCTTTTTCACGTGTTTTGGAAATCTCAATAACCGTAACAAAAATTCTCAAGTTCCAATTTTTTTGTGAAACCACAAAATTTTTCTGTGGCCCCACAAAATTTTTCTGTGGCCCCACCAAATTCTGCTGTGGCCCCCCAAAATTCAAAATTTTTTCTGTGGCCCCCCTGAAATGTCCTGTGGCCCCCGTTGAAAAACCCTGGTTTAATGCACTTAGACTACATTAAAGTGAATGTTTGATTGTTTGCATCTGGATCCAGAAAGATTAAAAAGACAGTTATATAAAGCTGTTTTAAGCGTTTTATTAAGAATAATAGAAATTTATAAGAATTTACGACAAAATTCATACAGCTCTGACCGGTAATAAAGAATGAAAATTGTATGGGTTTACTCAGGCTTATGTCACGTAATCCTGTGCAATTTTAAATTAAAATCATACAGGATCTTATGCGATTTTACATTCGAAATCATATAGGATCCTATGCGATTTTACAGTCAAAATCGTGTATGATTCTATGGAATATTTTGTTCCTATTTCGCATTGGCGCCTATAAGAAAAGTCGTGTACGATCCTACAATAGTTCAAAGTAAAAATCCTACAATATCCTATACGAAATTTTTACTTGAGAAGACTTATAGGACCTAAGAGTTTTCAGAATAAGTCACGATGACTGTGAATTATATAGACTAGTGTGCAACTGTGTCTACCTTAGGCAATTTCTGAAAATTACTGTATAGGTAAGTACCGCCGTTCATGTCATGATTCGAAAATAAAATTAGCAAAATTTATATTTCTATAAAGGTGGAAAACAAGTACAGCATATACAAACTATTATGGGTAGATTTAGTAGTTTTTTTATTCCTCTACTATTCCTTGAGTATATTTTACAGCCATCTTCTCATTGGATTTCTTCGAGCGTAACATTATACTTTGAGACACATCAGATTGAGTAATTAAAACTTCTTATTTCTAGCGCTTGTCGACATATTTGTAATTATTGCAAAACTCAAATGACCCTGATTCCTTTATCTGTTGTACTCGGCTTCTATGTGTCAAACATTGTTTTAAGATGGGAAACATTATTCAATACTTTTCAAAAACTTGATCACTTTGCAATTTTTGTTTCTGTAAGCATCGTTGGCGCAGTACTCTAGAGAATTACATTACATATGGCTACGATTTTAATATTAATTCCACATTACAGGATGAATTTTCACGGATGATGAGACGACCACCTTTATTATCTTGTTGATGCAGGAATTCTGTACACCAGTGAAGAAGCGATTTCCTAGTCATGCTCATCTTGTGGCTGCTGGTAACGTTTTAAAGAAACTACCATACGCGCAGTATGCACTAAAATATGCAATTCTCCATTGGTAGGAATGATGTTTGAAACTGAAATGCATGCATTAGACTACATCAGCGACAGAATCACCGGTTAAAGCATTTATTTGATTCCAATGGTTCAGGCAAGTAATGCTGTTTAAAGGCACGAAAACAAAACATAATCACTAACGACATCATTAACCCCGATTCTATATTGGAGGTAAAATTACATGGGGAGTTTGACGATTTATTTTATTGGCGTTAATGGTGCTGATTCTCATAGAAAATTTGTCATTTTCGCGAAAGATGTACGTACCTGATGACATATACAAGTACTTGGATTCTATTGCCACTTGGCTACACGCAGGTATTGTTATCCCTCGCCAACCGCAGGAGTTACGTTCCTGGTAATCCCCGCAGTTGCTGAAACCACGTTTGGCAAGACCAGAAACACACACTTACAGGTTGAGGGGAAAACAATAAAAAAAAGAATTTCGGTGTCTGAAACAATCAGAAAAGCGATGTTTTTACTATCCAACCTTTGTAATGCTGAAATTAAGCTGTTTTTAAAAATTTATAGTCGTTCAAACCGCGCATACGCGAAAACTTCCGCGTATAAGCAAATTTTAGGATACAAAAATTGAATCGCGTTATCACGAAACCACGGTTAAAAACCCCGCGGTTGGACATTGATTACTGTATTGATACAATATTCTCACTCTTGGACGATCACTTAAATATAATTGTAAATAGGTGGTAACAAAAGCAGTTCACACTTTTTTTGCTGCCCTGTTTTGGCGGCAAGAAGTCAAGACCGAAATTCCTCACCGTCCAGTCGACTTCCATTTGCCCGTATTAACTATTCTACAATTTGTTTTATATGGGTTGGTTAAAGGTACCGCTTATTACAAAATGATTTGTATTATGAATAATAAAAACAAAATTTGACGCCGAAAGTTGCTGAAACCATGCTGAATCCATTTGGCGGCGATGATGGTGATTTTGACGTGAATCAAATCATAGACAGAAATATTGAAGTAAACATCATTATAACATATGATTAGCTAAGTTTGATACAGTAGTTTATAATTTATAGTAATGTAGATGTCATACGGTACGCAATTGTGGATGCGATTCACCAAAATTTTCCTAATCTCGCCAAAGATAGATTTTGGGATGAAGTTAGTCCTGATATTCTCCCGTATACGCAGGATTCAGAGAGTGTTAAGGAACCATAGCTTGATGATATTCCAGCTGTCAATTTAGGATGAGAAGAGCATAAGTTATGGAAATATCGTATTGATTAGTTCATACTCTTTATAAAGAGGTGTTTCAGATACAACCGTAATATTTTTAGAGGTAAGTACTGTATATGTTATGAATAAAATTTAAAAAACTTAAAATAAAATTTTCAAGCGTGAGTGAACAGAAATACGTTTGCAAGGCCAATTGGTTGTAACAGGAGGTGATAGATATCGAAGAGTGTGCTGATCATGTGGATGTGTCAGTGCCAAAGGCTAATTTCAATTATCCAAGCATTGTTTGTCATAATCTGAAAGTAATAAATAACGTAAAATATTGCAATTTGTTGTTATTGCTATTGTCATAATTGGTTGTATTTTAAGAATTTTAAAAGTGAGTGCTGAATAACACTCCAAAGGCCATCATCTGCGACCAAAGCGAAAGCCCATCAATGAGACAAAATGTCACATTTTAAAGATTTTAGTGAAAGCGCTTTACGGCTTTTTGCCGCAAAGGAGCACTACGAATTTTGTAAATGTTTTGTTAAACTGACGAGGGGCGGAACTAGGTTAAACCAATTTAATCCTTTCCCCCCAAAGTAGCAGACGACCACAAGTCTCTAGGCACCTTTGCTCAAGCGTTTTACCATTTGCAGGAAAACATGACTGGATTTTAACATGGATTTTTACGGGGAATAAAATTTCAAAAATTTATGTTTAAAAAAGTAATTCACCAAAAATTCAAAATTTTGCACCAAAATATGCGCCTTACTAAGTACTACAAACTCAAAAAGTTTTAGATTTTTGTAGCCATTTGTAAAAAATTTTTTGTATACCTGAAAATGAATTGTGACATTTTGTCTCGTTAATGGGCGTTGGAGTGATAATTAAAAAATTGAAATTAAACGTAATTTGTGTTTATACTGTAATTATTTCAATAACTATCAGCTTTGGCGTTAGCAAATCTCTGAGTAGTACAGTACTTGTGGACACTGACAAATTTTGGTACATTTTTAATTCTAAAATCTTTAAATAAACTAAATTTCAATAACAACGGTTAGCATTGTTAACTCAGCTAAATACTATTTCAAAGAATGATTCACAACAAACAAGGAATCATGGTCGGCCATCATTAATATTTATTGTTGAAAGTCCAAAGTATTACGGTTTATTATCGCTAGGCAACAGCAAACTTCAGATTTAGTAGTTTGTCCGAATTTAAGATGACTGTAACTTACACAAACGAATGTGCAACTGTTAGTAATTTTGGCAATTTCTGGAGATTACTCTTTCGGTAAGAATTACCTCACGAGCCGTGACCTTCCGTCAAACTGAATTTTAGAATATTTGTTTAGTTGGAAAGCAAGTATCTACAAACTGGTATGGATGGATCTAATAATATTTTTATTTTTGTACTACTCCTTGGGAATGTGTTATAGTTATCTCCTGACTGAAACACTTCGAGAGTAATATCATATTCCAATTGATTAGATTTATGTGAAATTAAGTTTCATGTTTTCACAGATTTTTTCGAAAATTTTGTCAATATTGTAGAATGGAAATGTCTCTAATACCATTATCTTTCGTTCTTGGATTCTACATCTCAACTATTGTTTCAAGGTGGGAACGCCAATTTAATAGTTTTCCGTTACCAGAATCAATTGCCATTTTTGTTTCTTCAAGCATCGCTGGCACTGTACGGTATATTTAATGCATTGTTTCAGATTTTGTTGAAGTAAACACTATCTAATGCATTTTAGGATGAAAGGTCACGATTGATGAGACGTACCATAATTAGATATATAAATTTGTCTTTAATTATTATGATGATGGATATTTGCACACCAGTTAAGAAAAGATTTCCAACCTTTCATCATTTGGTGGCTGCTGGTACTAATATTAGTTGCTGACAATACTAGCATATGATTGGTTAGTAATTGTGTTTGTTTTCGTAGGAATGATGTTTGAAAATGAATTGTACTCGCTTGAATACATCAGGGACAAATTGGCTGGATTTAGCATTTTCTGGGTTCCCCTGGTTTGGGCTACTAATATCGTGGTAAAGGCGCGAAAACAAAATAAAATCACCCATGATATATACGCTGATACAATAATAGAGGTAAAACTATCTTTACGATTTTATATAATTCTAGAATGTTAGTTTGGTTTCTTATTGAAGAAAATTTGCGAATATCGTTCAAAATGTGGAACTTTGCTGACCTACGATTGGATTCCAGTTCCACTTGTGTACACTCAAGTAGGTATAGTCATCTAAATTAATAAATAGTAACGTTATTTTAATTTGGAATATTTTATATATTTAGGTAGTTACTTTAGCAGTTCACACTTTCTTTTTGGCTGCTCTCTTCGGAAGACAAGTGATCAGTTCTCAAATTACGGGTTCTGAGCAAATTGATTTGTACTTTCCTGTATTTACTATTCTACAATTTCTTTTTTACATGGGATGGTTAAAGGTAATATCCATATACATATATATATATACAGTAGCAGTTTTACAAATTGTAATGTTCATGTGGAAAAGGTTGCAGAAACATTGTTGAATCCATTTGGTGAAGACGATGATGACTTTGAAATAAATTTACTTATTGACAGAAATATCCAAGTACGTAAACAGACAAAATAGCTCGGAAATTTTATTAATATATATCGTTGTAAAAAGATTTCGTATGCGATTGTGGACAAAGTTCACCAAAAACTACCTGACCTTCTTAAAGATCATTACTGGGATCAAATTATTCCCGACGTTCTTCCATACACTGCAGAATCGGAGCGTGCTGGCAATCAACCACCAATTTTTGAAATACCCACGAATTTAAAGTGAAAATTTTGTACTGGTATATGATATACAGATCTCCCTCGCCAACCACGGGGTTTACGTTCTGGAAAAACGCGAGGTCAGGCTGAGGCTGATGTTAGAAGTTGTCTATAAATGATGTCACGAACCAGAAGGAGAGTGGGGGTATTTAGCAACTGTGACGGAAGTGTGACCGAGCGGAGGGGGGAGGATGAGGAGAGAGGAGAGAAAGGTTACGACTGCGTGACGTCACACTTTCCGCCATTTTTGCTTGACATCACTTATGAATGGCTTTTTGCTAGCAGGATGGGTCTCGTCGTCTCGAGTAGTTTTACATGGGTTTCCTGCACTTCAAATTACATATTTGCGGTTAAATGTGCTACAGTAACGTGTGTAAAGTTTTTGGATGTCATTTATCATCGAAAAATTTATTATTATAATGAGAAAAACCGCGGATACGCTAATTTTTCTGCTGATAAGAAAATTGTGATTGAAGAAAAAAACCTGCATTATCTCAAAACCGCTGTTGAAAAACCAGTGGTTGGCGAGGGAAACTTACACAAATACATGCAATTTATTAGGGTCTCTCGTATGGTACATTTACACTAATTTCCCAATGCGAGATTTAGAGAAGTGCGCGCAAAACAAAATCGTACACCAATGAATAGGCAATGCAACTTGAGTTTGGCCATCTGTTTTTTATTGTTAGTGATACTTTTGCAGAGATTTTCTGTACATGTTCAGCATAATTAAGGTGAAGTTTGGACCAAAAGCAAAGATTAAATGGAAATTTTTAAATTGCTATCTTGTAATATACAGAGGAACCCCCCCTTAAGTCCGTACTCGTACTCGCATCCCTTGTTAAGGTCTCACGAATTTGCTGAAAAATACTGTAGCGCAAAATAGCACAGTAGCACTCAAAACTAATATTGTCATGTAAACAGAGTACTGTACACGATTTTTTAACTGTGTGCAGCGTAACTATTGAATTGATGACAAACCGGTAGTACCCCATATGGTTCAAAAATAGATTTTAATATATGGCGATATATTTACAATAGATGGCCATATATTTTAAAATGCATTGCACTACATGATAATATATTTTGCCACAATTCATATATTGTACAGTCTATCTGAGTATATATTCACGAATGTATGACAATCAGTGTAATGGACCATACACTAAAATATATATTTCAGAAAATATTTGATACGTGTTTAATGCATTGCGGAATACTTGTTTCACGCATTGTGGAAGACATGTTTAATGCATTCTGAAATACATTTTTATCCATTCGGAAATACACACTTCATATATTAAGGAATACATGTTTCACACATTCTGACATGTATTTCCGGTTCCCAATTTTGTACCATTTTACAATATATTTGAAAATAGATTTAACAAATCTATTTAAAATACATTTTTGAACCGTATGGGACTGATGGAAGATTCTCGGTCAATACTCGCAGTTTGGCATCTGCAATGGTTGGGGTCGACCACAGTTTGCATTATGAACTATAGCATAATTTCTCATTTACAGCACAGTTTATTAAAATATTTCACCTATAATCTTTGTTTTTGGTCTGTAATTTCGCCTTAATGGTGCTAAACACTGATAAATATTCTGCAAAAGTATCATTTAAAAAAAAATCAGATGGCCAAACTTACGTTTACAGTCACCGCCTATGAATGTCAATCTCTGACAGAAATGCCCCTGGACAGTAGAGCAAAAGATCGGTAAATTTAATTTTTGGTTTGGAACAGTAGGTAACGATGGGGTTGCCAAGAAGGGGGAAGGGATAGCTTCTTTTCATCCCATCGTTACCTACTGTTCTTCCCCAAAAATGGAACTTTTCGTACTTCTTGCATGAAAATATGTAACATTATTTTGGCCTAAGAAATCAGTAAACCAATTAATCTTTAAAATATTCAGCCCAACATCTAAAATTTTTTGACGTTTTTAAGTAAATGGCAATTTCATCTCATCCCAAACATATGGAGATTGTGCGACCAGTGCGTTACAGCAGTGGTCTGCAAACGTTTTAGGCAGCATACTGATGTAGTAGTAAAAGTAAATTGTCCGCACCCCTGAAATATACAGTGCAGCACACACTCATTTCCAAATGCATACATAACGTACCAATGTTGCGGCACAAGTATTTAATTGCAAACAAGTTTCGTCATAAAAATATATACAAAATGCAGATTGAAATAATAATAGATAAATACTGAAGAAATACTCTGTTTCATGGGATTATGAACTACTAGCGCATTTCCGGGGGTGCGCCCACCACACTTTGCCTACCTCTGCATTACAGTATCTTAAATTCATTGCAGTAATCCTGGAGTGGTTGCAACGAAATTTGAATTACGTTACATCGTGGTTAATCTTGCTGATGGTAGCCCGTCAAAGGGAAACGTAGTGCAAGTCTTGGGAGTTTCTAATCAATTGCTGGATGCGAGTGTATATAGAGTGAGGCAAAAGTCTTGATGCGTTATTCGAGTTCGATATGCCCAGGGTTTGACAAATGCGGTCGCCCAGTCGCCCGTGGCGACTGGATTTTTTCAGCTGGCGACTGGATATCGGGACCAAGCGGCTAATACATGCCATCTAGCATTATCGCCACTGGTAATCTGTACCAATCATAGTTTGGGGGGCGGGGGCTATAGAAGGATTGGCGACCGACTTTTTTGTCTGGCGACCAACTATTTTGGCGATTTGTAAAAACCCTGGATATGCCGAATACAATAGTGTCATAACATTTGACGTCAGAGGTCATCTTTAATATAGCCATTCATGTTCTAACTTTTGAACTTATTGAGATGAGCAAAACTTCCAATTAGAAAGTTGTAGAGCACCATTGAATTAGTCTAATAACGTTTAAGAAACAAACTCATCAAAAGTCACCTACCCAACAATCGTCAAGTGAATATCAGTTTTGCTCAAGCAATAACCCGTTTGCCATCCACTTCAAAAGCCATGCTGACGATGCCCATTCCGTCAATGCTCACTAAATCATGTCAAAAAACCTTTCACTAAAATCACAACCAATGCCTAAAACCACTAGACGACTACGCAGTAGGTGGTCTTTCACAATTGCATCCATGTCAGTTATTGCAATTGCAATTGCATTTTCCAGTGATAGTGTGAATGATCTTAAGTCCTCTGACATCGTATTTGCTATACAAGTACAGACTTGGACAAACACACCTAACTTGTTATTTGTCTATGCCAACACCTTTGATTTAAATGCAATTGTTTATAAATTACATGTTGGTCTAAATGCAATTATTTATAAATTAAAATACTGTACTGTATTTCAAATAGTTCAGACATTCGATTCACCCTGTATACTGATGACGTAATATGCGAACGGCCCCTTAACTGAATTAATTTTTTTCGATTATTTAATTAGAGAAATGTCAACAACGTCCAGAACAGTGTCTGTGGTAAATCTTGTAAAGCTGAACTCAACAATTTAGAATGAACTTACAGTAATAATCATTTTTAAATTTTTAGGGAGAAAGAACACAAATACGCGTGTCAGCTCAACTGGCATCAGTTGCAGATGAAAGGAATCGAAAAATAAACGTTGCGTTTGCTCATTATCCAGCAATAAATTCTTTCTTTGCAAGATTATTTCCTTCCACCTCTAAGACAAGAAGTAAGATAATTAATCAAACCAAAAATTAAGATTTGATTTCTAAAAGTTATCTTTTCTAGAATCTGAGAATTCGTCGCCTAAAGGAAATCAGCGCCGAGTAATATTATTTTTTCACGTACTGCTTCTATAAAAACTAAATGCAAATTTACGTAACAGATCCGATTCTCTGACGTAATGGAGAATGCGTTGTTTAATACATTACTAACAGACGTTAACCGCGGAGTGAATGTAAGATGTTAATTACTCCCTCCTTTGCGAAAAAAGTCCGAAATAACCCAAAAATTTTGTGCCGACAAAACTCCAGCAGGGCAAATACACACGCGCATTGAAATAAGCGTACGCGCTTTTCGACATTGAGTCACTGATTTACTGTGAAAAGGTATACATTACACTCTAAAAAGTGTTAAAAAGGTGTTTCTGAACTATATTTTAGACTTTTACACAATTTTACACCTATTTTATCCAATTTTCTTCTAATCACATGCGGGTAAGGATGTTGATTTACACACACTTTTTCATAAGGTGTAAATACAATAACTCCAATTTTTACACTAATCTTTGCGCGTCAAAGGTGTTCAACACCTAACAAAATCAGACGTGTCTTAAATGAGGTGTATTACACTTACTGGCTGAAAACACTTATCAATTACGCCATTTAAAATTATGTACACACCTTTTAGGTTTATACATACACCTTTTCTTCCTACACCATTTAATCATTTACGCCATTTACCAATAAAATATTACGCTTTTTCTGCTTGACGTTTTTGACGACGTCACGTTTTTATTTTCAATTACTAAATTCAAATTGATAAATTGATCTTATTGAATTTACATCAGTAACCGAGAACTGTTGTCAAATGGTGTAATTTGTCGAGTAACACTTTTGCATACACCTCTAACGGTGTCCACCTTGAGGCAAGAAAAAACACCAATGGAAAAAACCATTTAATGGTGTAACACTGACACCAATATTTTTATTGTAGTGTTACACTGATTGTTAGTTTTTCGTCTACTTCTTCCAACTTTTGAGCAAAAAACCCTCAAACACAATTTTTAGACAGTTAGCAATAAACTCGTTGATCTGGCAAGTGATTAACGATAGTTTGACGCTGTTAGTCATTTAAATTTGATTTTCTATTGTTTTGAGAACGTCTTTCAATCATTGACACTGGTTCAGATGCCAACCAGTGCGATTTATGACTGCTAAAGCTTTTACATAGCCAGAAATTGGTCGAAACAGCCACTTAATTGTCTTTTATTGATAAAAATTAAAACTGCGAAAAAATATTAACAGCCAATAATCCACGCAAAAGGTGTAAAATGTCGGACTTTTTTCGGAACAAAAGAAGTATTTTCGATGAAACAAAACAAATTCAACAACTTATGTTATACAGGTTATCACCAATATCGAAAATCCAGCAGTATTGACTGAGAATGAATCTTTTTTTGAAGAAGTAATAACATCCACAATGCCAAATTTTGATTTTCTAGATACTGATGACAGCTTTGACAGTAATGGTTCTATCTACAAGTAATTTTTACGTGTGTAATTTCTGTTTAAAACGTTTAATAAGAATATTATTTCACTTGTAATAAAGTGACTGCAGAACGTTTTGTTATTTCCCCGGTGTTTGTTACAATGTTATTAATTACTTTGGATATTAAAATAGATTTTTGGGTTTTGTTTTACATTGGTGTTGGGTGGAAACATTTATAAAAATTCATAAACTTGGCAACAAACTGTAATGTGCGACCATGCCCTCAACATCAAGGTGAGGAATTTATTGGTTAAAAGTGAAGAAACTTCGTCTTGTGGTCTTGGCGTGAGCGCTGGGCCCAGGTTCTCACATTTGCTGCGATCCCGTCGTGGGCAAGTTTCTTCGCAAAGGGCGCGTAACACTCCAAACTAACAGAACACAATAATTAATCGTCCCCGTGACTTATTTCCTTAATTACCGCAAATAAAACACTCTAACAAACACAAGCCCTCGTCCTGGTATTCTTTTCACACTCGCACCTAAAATCGTATTCCAACGACACAGCCCCAGATAAATGACCGCCTGCAGCAAAAATGCAAAACTAAATGTCCCTAGTTTAATATAAAAAAATCCCTAGTGGTCAATTAACTAATTAAGATACCCTCTTCCCTCAGGTAAAACCGTAATGGTCTTGTGGTAACATATCACAACATTTCAATTAAATAGAACAAAATTGATGGCTAAATATTTACACACGAACTTTTCGAAATTGGAACGCCATGTGTATTACCAATTAATGTTAAATTATGGGGTAAAGAACTGTCTCTAACTCGAACTGTACTTCTTTCCATTTCCAAATTGTTATCTTTCTTAGCATATAGCTAAACAGTGCAACATTACCCAAATGATTGCATAAAGTTGGACATCGTTCGTTTAATATTGCGTAAAACGAATAAAGAAGTTTGTTTCACAACTAATTCTGTGCAGTGGGTCAAAGTGACCAACAGCAACCCACAAGATAATGGGTGTGCTATGATTGATAATGACTAAGGTGGTGAGGAATTCTCTCATGTTTTATTGATGATCCGATTATATCGGTGCTGCAGACTTTGACGAGTTGCTCACCAAATTACAAGCTGTTCGAAAAGTTTAGTCAAGCTAACCTGACGTTATACTTGTCTAAATGTGAGTTTGCCTTGCCCAAGGTCGAGTTCTTGGGTTTTGTCATGTCTAAAGATGGCGTGAGGCCTGGACCGTGGAAATTGGCTGCTGACCGAGAATTTCCTGTATAACAAGCGTCACCGAGAAGCGCAGATTCTTGGGACTAACTGGTTTCTTTAGAGATTTTACCAATAAGTAAGCTGTGAGAGCAGCCCCATTGAATCAAGCACTCAAGAAAGGGGAGGTCTTTCAATGGACTCTTAAAATGCAAAAATTATTTGCCATGTTAAGAGATTGCTTAGCTGCCAGACCAATTTTAAAAATCATTAACCTTGAGTTGCACACAGATGCAAGCAAAGTTGAGTTGGCTGGTATGTTATCGCCAAAGAACTCAGATGGCAAATGGCTACTATTTTATTGTGTTAGTTGCAGAACTAGTCAGATAGAGTAGCCTACCACTCCAGCAAGTTGGAGTTGATGGCATTGGCTTGGTTGGTCACAAATTTGTGACCTTTACTATTTGGATTCAAATTTTTTCTAGTAACGACTGCAGCGCGTAGTAATTTCTAAACGCTCAGAAATCCTTAAAGCCACAAGTTGCAAGGTGGTTCGAGTTATTGCAGGAATTTGATTAATCCGCGCAGGTGAGAA
>JAQIWS010001114.1:0-13312 GCA_034696085.1 Stigmatogaster subterranea | reverse complement strand
TTTTAGAAAATTTCAAGAAATCCTTGAAAAATGGGGAATTATTCGTTTTTCTGAGGCTAGTGTGAATGTAAATACTGAAGTAAATTCAGTCGTTTATTTATAAATTTTTATTGGTCGTGTGTAATTATAGCTTTATTTTAACCAGAATACAGCAATTTTAATTTTCCTTTTTTTTATTATTAGGTATTGACGGATTGACCGGAGACGACGCATTATTTACAGCTCAGCAAGTTATCTCATTCGGAGGAGAGATGAGCAACACTATTCGACTTCAACATCGAAGGAAAAATTGTCACCTAGCGACGAATTAAGCAAAAATTCTCCCACTATTCACCGCGTATATTGAAATAAAAATGGCGTCCCCGCAATGTTTATTGATGAAAATGACTTTTGATCGTGAAATCTGGGAATTTTCCGGTACTCGACCACGTGCATGCATCACCATCATCTCGGGACGGAGTCTGTGCTTCGGTTTTACCCCTTCGAATATCGTCTTGGACTTTAGTGCGTTGTAAGAAAATCGTGTCTGGTTCGTCAAATTAACCATCGCTATTCAACCGTAATATTTAATTAAAATCTATGTTGGTGCCAGTAATATAAAGTGTGGAGTGGTTTAAAGTGAACTCAGTTTACGAGACGGTGTACAAAATTTCTAATGACGAACATTGACGGTCCATCAATCATCAGTAGATTTCTTCGACACCATCAGCGTCACGGGAAAGGTAGGTCAAATATTTTATAACTTATTTTCGTTTAGTTTTAGTATGACCGAGTTTAGAACTCGTCATAAATAAAGGTCTAATTTGCATAAAAACATGTAGCTCATATTCTGGTTGAAAAATTTTGCTGAATTGTGTGTAAATAATATTAGACCAAAAATGGGTTTTTGATTCGTAACTGACATTTATTAATCCGCAGTTAGTTAAATCACGCTTTGTTTTCGTGGTTGTTAGAGCATCTCGAAAATTTGTACTTTATTCTTATGATCCAGCTGCTTAAATGCTTTAAAAATTTGTTTTAGAAAAATTTACAAGCTGAAATTTAATGGAAAAATAGATGAAAAATGAGAATTACTAGTGCTTGTGAACAGTTGGTTAATTTTATAACATTTTTAAAAAACACTGCTCAGTCATATTCTCCCAATCATTTATGCGTAGTCCTGGATTTGATCATGTCAGTTTCTCTCGGTAGGATTTGAAATAGCCCCACTAGAATAATCAAAGAGAAAATAATTAATATTTTATAATAATTTTCATTTAACGATGAAAAAATTTTCATACTTCACAATAACTATCGTAAAAGTTTAAGTGTTTTAGATTCGGCACATGTCTTGTGCTTAGTAAAGTTAGAGTATATTCAACTACGTCACGATCTACCGACAAGTTCAAATTCTCCAGAACACTGTAAAAAATTATTTAATTAATATTCGTGAACGTTGGTTGAATTTTTAAATTTTTTACCCGCATTTTTGTATTATTGATTTTACTCCAGCTTTGGCTATTTTGGTACAACGAAATAAGTTGAGGGATTTTAAGTTGGGATAGCTGAAAAAAAAACCAAATATTTTGATGAGCACGAAGAAAATGTTGTTTAATTATTTTACCTTTTGGATATTAAAGCGATGACGTCATCCGAAAGTTGGTAGCAGTTACGTAAGTTAATGGAATGAAGATGAGGAAAAGTAGGTCCCGTAAATAATTCGACAATTGCGTTTGTTGAAACGTTAAAAGCTTCCGTTATAGATAATTTACGTAAAGAGCGCAAGTCCTAATTAACAAATAAAATTAGTACGGTATTAGAAATTTATGATTAAATTAAAAGTTAAAATCGTACTTTAATGTTTAACAACTGATAATCCGTCATTTCTTTAAACCAAGACAGGTGTAAATCCGTAATTCGTGAACATTGCGACAAAGCAGTAAAATTTTCGTCGGTTAACACTATGCCAGCTAACTTTAACTTCGTTAATGTTTTTCCGTGTAATTTTAGCAAAGTTTGACACGATCTGAAAAATTAAAGCAAAAACAAATTAGTTTGCGTTAAACTGCTGAAATATTTAAAAATACTAACGTTTCGTCTACTTTATCACGCGTGACTACTTCGACTTCTTCGAGACGTTGACAATTTTCCGAAAATAATCGTAGACAATCAGAACTAAAGTTGTCGTCACGATTAATCAGAAATTCGAAACACGAATATTTGCAGTCCGAGATTTTCAACTGAGAAATCATTGAAAATCGCGTTGACAAGATTTTTAAGTTGTCAAATTCGAAACAACAATTATCAATGCGAAGTCGACGTAGATTGTAATTTTCGGGAACATTCACTACGCAGTTAAAAACTTCAATGTCGGTGATTTTTAAACTTCGTATAACTTTGTAAATAACCAAACGTTGGGTTATTTCCGTCTCACCCAACCGTTTATTAATTTCGATATGTTTGACAATGTGCGGATCACGTGATAACTTTTGCCATCGTTTACTGACGATTGCAACTTTAAAACGTAAATCATCAATAGATAAATATGAAAAGATGTGAGATATTATTTCCAACGGTAACGATTCAAAATCCATTTCTCCTAACTTCGTAGTTTGTGGAGAATCGATATATGTAAACATAGGTAATTTGGGCTACCACCGTTAGGGGAAGGGGTGACGTAAGATTGTACGGGATTAATGTTAAGTTAGTTACAATAAAGGAATCAAACCACACACACGTCTCCTACTGTACTTCTCCAACCACCGTTCACCACACTTCACATGGTGCCGAAAACCGACTGATAGAACCAGAGGAAAAAAAATCACCGAAATCACTGCTATCCGTAGCAACCCCACCGGAGAAGTAGGAGGGAAAATCGAAAGAACCACAGAAAAAAAAACCACAGTAACTGAAACACTCAAACCACGTGGCCAACAATCACCACAACCAAAAATTCGGAACAACAACAATGGAAAAATTGAAAGCAAATCGAAAAGGTTGCCGACGGAACGTGACTCGACAATTGAATAGACTCGAGGAACTTTTTGCGGAAGACAACAAAGATAATGTGAAAATTGCAGCAGTGACGAATCAATTACGCGAACACTTAACAAAGCTTTCGGTGAATGAAGATTGTATCGACGAACTACGGACTGAACCAGCAGACGAAGACGAATACGAAGAAAGAGAACAATATATGGATGACGGGCACGAATGGCTAGTTAGAACTGAACAATTCCTTCAACGGACTACGGTACAAACGACACCAACATTGCCAACCAACCCAACCGTTGACACCACTACCCAACCGCATACAACCGGCCTACGCAAACCGAAATTACCGCAACTCGAAATTCCGACGTTCAATGGAGACTTAGAAAGTTGGCAACGGTTTTGGGAACAGTTTGGAGCGGCAATTGACCGAAGCACAGCGATAGCAACCATAGACAAATTCGTTTATCTTCATTCCTTACTGCGAGGTCCGGCTTTGGCAACAATCGCGGGCCTACCAATAACCGAGGCCAATTACGAAAGCGCAAAACGAATTTTACAAGAACGTTTCGGAAATAAGGAGTCGATAATTCAAAAACATATAACCAAACTAACAAGTATGAAGAAGACCACGAAAAACCCACAACCAAAGGAACTCCGAAACACGTTCAACCAGTGTCGACAACACGTTTGGAGCTTGGAAGCACTGGGCATGGCATCGTCAACGTACGGAATGTTCATCGTGCCGAATATTCTACGACTCTTCCCAGAGGAAATGGACGTTTTGTGGATGAGGACGACTAACGCTAATGAACAATACGATCTCGACCGACTTTTGGACTTCCTTAACAATGAAATCGATAGAAAAGAACGTGCATACGAACGACGGAAAGCTGAAGGGGAAGAAGATTATGAATCAGAAAGAGACGAAACGACAGCGTCCGCACTACCGATTAAACACAAAAAACAAACAACGAACCCATTTTGCGTATTTTGCGGGAGCAATTCACACTGGGCGCAAGATTGCGAAACGATAGTCGACATTAAAGACAGAAAAGACAAGTTGAAATCGGACAACCGTTGCTTCATTTGCTTTCGGAAAAACCACAAGTCGAACGAGTGTAAATCAAAAGACAGATTAGGATGTCGAAACTGCAATTTGAATAACCACCACCGAAGCATCTGCGAAACACAAGAACACGAAAATAAATCGAATAAGCCAGACCTTAATTCAAATACTATTCAGACTAATGCTTTACGTTTAAAAACACACGATATCTTTCTACAAACGGCATTGGCATGGGTGGTAGCACCGGACGGAAGAAAACAGCTCACGAAATGTCTACTTGACACCGCAAGTCACCGCTCGTACGTTACAAACGATCTCACCAACGAAATGAAGCTGAAGACAACAGGAATAGAAACACTGACTATCGCAGGATTCGAAACAGATGATGCACAAAGAACGAAACGAAAGAGAATCGAAGTGGTCCTACAAAGCACTAATAGCAAGACGACAATAAAATTACAAGCTCTCGAAACAGATAATCAATTTGATCGACTACCACCGGTACCAATCACGATTCAACAACAATACCAACACCTGAAATTCGCAGATGGAGATGAGACGTTAGGCCAAACAAAAATCGGAATTTTGATCGGGATGGACGCTTACAACACGATTGTCAATGAAGAAACAATTAGACTAGACGAAAATCTTAAAATCACCAAAAGCAAACTAGGATGGATCTTACATGGAAGCCAGGCGGGGGCAAAAATCACGGTCCCGCGAACATACCACGTAAAGACACAAGAAGATGACGCGCTTCTACGAAAATTTTGGGAGTTAGAATCAATGGGCATCCACGACGATAACAAGGCCAAACACTCGCTGCGCGAAGAGGAAATAATGAACCAATTTCGCAAAACTTTCAAAATCGATGACAATCGGGCAATCGTCGGTCTTCCATGGCGGGACAACAAAAAGGAGATGAGAGACAACAAAGACATCGCGAGAAGACGATTCGACCACTTACAGCGGAAATTCGAAAAAGATAAAAGCTACAAACAACGGTACACAGACGCAATGATAACGTATTTCACAGACAACCACGTCGAAAATACAGACAGAAACGAGGACAACAGTTATTTCATCCCGCACCACGCCGTTTGCAACGACTCACGAGAAACCACAAAAACAAGAATCGTATTTGACGCCTCATCACACGAAAAGAGCTCCAAATCGCTAAACGACGTGTTAGAAACGGGACCAAATTTAAATCCAGAATCCATCGCAACACTGCTTCGATTCCGAATGTACAAAGAAGTAATGGCAGCAGACGGAAGCAAAGCTTTCTTACAAATAAAATTACGTGAAGAAGACCGCAAAGCCACAAAGTTTTGGTGGTTCAGAACCGAAGAAGGAAACGGCGAAATGAAGACTTACAACGAGATAACCACTTACCAATTCGCACGATTACCATTCGGCTTAAACTGCAGTCCGTTTTTACTTGCAGCAACGATCAGACATCACGCGCAGCAACGGAAAACCGAGTATCCACAGCTACCAACAGCAATCGAAAATGGAATGTACGTAGACGATTTTACATACGGGGCCGAAACTGTCGCCGAACTTCGAAAGACACACACTGATATGAAGACACTGATGAACGAAATAAACATCCCAATGCAGAAATGGATCACCAACTCACCAGAACTAAGAGATGAATGGGAAAGAGTCAACGAATCAACACGACAACAATCGAAAATCCTGGGAATTGGATGGGACAACAAAGCAGACGAATTTCATCTAACACACGCAAATCTATTGGATGAAATACAAACTACCACCTGCACTAAACAATTATTACTGCGCACAACTGCAAAAATTTACGATCCATTGGGACTTGCTACACCAGTTACGATAATCGGGAAAATACTATTTCAAGATACGTGGTGCCGAGGACTTGATTGGAATGCAATTCTACCTGAGGATTTAGCACAAAGATGGCAACGATGGATTAAAAATTTACCACAACTTGACAAAATTCGCACAACACGATGGGTGAAAACAATTAACGACAACGACCAACGGAAAGAAATGCACACATTCTGTGATGCGAGCGAACGCGCATACGGGGCAGCAATATACATAAGGACAATCAAAAAGGGACAGATTACAACGCAATTACTCACCAGCAAATGTCGACTCGCTCCCACAAAAAAAATAACGCTACCACGACTAGAACTAATGGCAGCTTTGGTGGGAACACGACTCAGCAACTACGTACAAGAAGCATTGAAAATAAAATTTCACCGCGTAACATTTTGGTCAGATTCTACGATCACGCTTCATTGGATTAAAAATCAACCAAAAACATGGAAACCGTTTGTCGAAAATAGAGTGACAGAAATCCAGAAGACAACCGAACCTAATCAATGGAAACATTGTGCAGGAGATAACAACCCGGCAGATCACCTAACTCGAGGAATGGACGTCGAAGAATTATTAAACAGCAACTGGTGGACAGGGCCAAACTGGATAAAAACGGATGAAACGCAATGGCCAACTGAGGAAAAGAATAACCAAGAACAAATTGAACAACACGCAAATCGAGAAAAACGAAAAACAACGACATTAACAATACAAATAGAAGAGGACGTAATCAACGCAGAGAGAATAAATGATTACAAAAAAGCAGTGAGAATAATGGGGTGGACGTTACGCGCGATACATAATGTAAAAACTACTTCAGACAAACGAAGAGGGGAACTCACGGCAAACGAAGTAAGAGACAGCGAAGAACAATGGTGGAAAATTGTACAGAAAGGGAAATTCGCAAAGGAAATACGTACGCTCCACAACGAAGGAAATTTGAGCAAAACATCGACAATACGAAAATACAACCCTTACTTGGACAACGAAGGAATTCTACGGATCGGGGGACGACTTGAAGAGGCAGAATTGTCACGTGAAATCAAACATCCCATCATTCTGGATGGCGACCACCACTTCACACGGTTACTCATACGACATGAACACAAAAGACTTCATCACTTGGGTACACGAATTATTCTAGCGGAATTGCGACAAAAATTTTGGATCTTACGAGGACGTCGGGTAGTAAAACGCGAAATTAACGACTGTATTACGTGTAAACGACTGCGAAAAATAACGGGACAACAGATCGAAGCACCACTACCACTTGACCGAATCAAACTCACGACACCCTTCGAAATTACCGGAGTGGACTTCGCAGGTCCACTCTATGTAAAAGAAAACACGACAAAACATTACATCGCATTATTTACCTGCGCAACGACTCGGGCAATCCACCTAGAATTAGTTGCCACGATGACGACCGAAAAATTCTTACTCGTGTTACGGAAATTTTTTGCGAGACGTGGAATTAGCAACACAATTTATTCCGATAATGCAAAAACATTTAAACGCGCTGACCACGAACTCCAAGCCGTTTGGAGAAGACATGACGACATCTCAACCTTTTTCGCACACCAAGGCGTAACTTGGAAATATATAGTCGAACGGGCTGCTTGGTGGGGAGGATGGTGGGAACGGATGGTTCAAACGGTGAAAAGATGTCTTAGGAAAACCATCGGGAAGTCGAACTTGTCAAGGGAGGAATTAGAGACAGTGTTAACAGAAATCGAAGCAACAATAAACAGCCGACCGATTACGTACGATTACAGCGAGATAGAAGAAGGAGAACCACTCACTCCAGCACACTTCCTCGTGGGGAAAAGACTAACCGAGATACCAATGAAGAAAATAACAGAAAACGACGACGAAACCCTATCAAGAAGTTGGAGAAGAAAGCAGCAGATTCTACAATCCTTTGAGAAGCGATGGAAAAAGGAATATCTTCTTGATCTCAACTCATTTCACACCGTAAATCAGCCCAAGAACGGACCTAACTTCACTGAAAATGACGTAGTACTCCTTGCCGACGAGAACATACCACAACAACGATGGAAGTTAGGACGAATAAAGGAAATAAAACCTGGAAGAGATGGAAAAATCCGATCTTGCATCATCACCGACGCCAAAGGGACCGAGTTTAGAAGACCGGTCCAACTGCTACACCCACTCGAATTGAACGTGTGAGTTCAAGGGGGGAGGATGTGGAGAATCGATATATGTAAACATAGGTAATTTGGGCTACCACCGTTAGGGGAAGGGGTGACGTAAGATTGTACGGGATTAATGTTAAGTTAGTTACAATAAAGGAATCAAACCACACACACGTCTCCTACTGTACTTCTCCAACCACCGTTCACCACACTTCACATAGTTGTTAACGCGGACACTAAACAGTAAATTCACGAATCGTTTACGTTATATATAAGAAAAGCGTAACGTGCCATTGGTCAACTAGTCCTCATTATATTTTGGCAACAAAACTCAAATCAGCTGCTAATATTTTACAGTAATGTCTTTCGATTGTGACGTCATTTACAACTTACTGATTTTTAAATAAAGTGGCGGTTACGCGTGTGCGGTAGCAATTATAAAATTTTATTGAAAAATAGGCAAAAAGTGAGAATTATCAGTTTTTTTGAACAGGTAGTTAATTTTTAAGTATTTTTAAAAATGTGAGTCACGATCATTTTAACGATCACGATATTGCGCAATTAAATTCGTCATGTCGTTTAAGAGTAGTCCTGGATTTGATGTTGTCAGTTTCTCTCGGTAGCATTCGAAATGGTTCCTCTGTAGAACAAACAAGGATAAAATAATTAATATTTTATAAAAATTTTCATTTAACGATGAAAAAATTTTCATACTTCACAACCACAATCGAAAAAGTTTAAGTGTTTTAGGTAAGGCACACGTGTTGTGCTTAGTAAAGTTAGAGTATATTCAATTACGTCACAATTTACCGACAAGTTTAAATTCTCCAGACCACTGTAAAAAATTATTTCATCAATATTCGTGCTCGTTAGTTAAGTTTTAAATTTTTCACCTGCAATTTTCAATTATTGATTTTACTCCAACGTTGGTTATTATTCTACAACGAATTAAGTTAAGAGATTTTAAATTGGGATAGCTGAAAAAAAAAACCAAATATTTTGATGAGCACGAAGAAAATGACGTATAAATATTTTACCTTTTGGATATTAAAGCGATGACGTCATCCGAAAGCTGATTGCAGTTACGTAAGTTAATGGAATGAAGATGAGGAAAAGTAGGTCCCGTAAATAATTCGACAATTGCGTTTGTTGAAACGTTAAAAGCTTCCATTATAGATAATTTACGTAAAGAACGCAATTTCTAATTAATAAATAAAATTACTAAAATATTAGAAATTTGTGATTAAATCCAAAGTAATAATCGTACTTTAATGCTTAACAACTGAGAATCCGTCATATGACTAAGATAACGAAGTTGTAAATCCGTAATTCGCGAACATTGCGCTAAAGTTTTAAAATGTTGGTTGGTTACTAACGCAACGCCACCTAGTTTTAGCTTCGTCAATGTTTTACCGTGCAAATTTAACAAAATTTGACACGACCTGTAAAATTAAAGCAAAAACAAATTAGTTTGCGTTATAAAGCTACACAATTTAAAAAATATTTACGATTCGTCTACTGTATAATTAGTGGCTACTTCGACTTTTTCGAGACATTGACAATTTTCCGAAAATAATCGTAGACAATCAGAACTAATATTGCCGTCAGGGTGATTCGGAATTGCGTACCCCAAATATCGACAGTGCGAGAGTTTTAACGTAGAAGTCATTGGAAAACGAGTTGATACGATTGGTAAAATCTCAATTTCGAATGAACAATTATCAAAGTGAAGTCGACGTAGGTTGATATTTATGGGAATGTCCAATACCCAATTAAAGTCGGTAATTCGGGTGATTTTTAAATTTCGTACTTTGTTGTAAGTGACCAAACGTTGGATTATTTCATTCGGATCCAACCGTTTAGAAATTTCAACGTGTGTGACAACGAACGGATCACGTGACAACGAACGGATCACGCGACAACGTTTGCCATTTTTTACTGACACTCGCGACTTTGAGACGTAAATCATCAATAGATAAATACGAAAAGATGTGAGATTTGATTTCCAATGGTAACGATTCAAAATCCATTTTCTTTAACTGCTTAGCGACGTTAAGGTTGTGCTTAAACGCTGACCACTGCGAATGTAAATGCTGTAAGAAATTCATGCTTTTATGTTCAAGAAATGTCAAATAATGTTACGTCATACAGCACTCAAATCCGCTGCTGATGTTGTAGTTACAGTACAGTACAGTAGTGACATGTAGATTGTATAACTACTGTATTTTATATTCAGGGTGTTGAAATTTGTCGCACGGTGGCAGCATCAATCGAGCCAAAAATCAATTATTTTGCACAAGTTTAACTGGTCTTCATTCGCATCGAAAATGTGCAAAGATTAAAATTTAACATTCTGAGTGAATTTACTTCTGGTGGTAATTAATAATATTCTCAGCTGAAAACCCAGTGTGCGTATAAAAATTTTAGATTTCCAAGTTATACATTTTATTTCTTGTTGCATTTTGGGATTTAAATAATCTGGTTACTTTAGACAGAATGGTATTTAAATAAAAATTTTTTTCTGAGTCTTTTGGTAAAACTTGGAGAACTATTCATATATCAGTGAAAAATCCAACTTTGGGAAATTGAGGACAGAAATACTTCAAAAATAGAGAATTATTCTTTTTTCTGAAGTGTCGACAAATTTTACAGCACTTTAAAAGTGTAAATAAATCGCGTTAACTATCCTCATACTGCTGAACGAAAAAAAACCTCGCCGTATCAATTAAGCGCAACCCTGGATTTGTTATTGTCAGTTTCTTTCTGTACCATTCGGAATACGTCCACTAAAACAATCAAAGAGAAAATAATTAATATTATAGTAACTCTCACCTAGCAATAACAATATATATCTTACACAGCCGGATACGTTTAAATATTTTAGATGAGGCACGCGCAATGTGGTTATTAACGTTAGAATATATTCGGTCAAATTGCAGTTCGACAGATTCAATTTCTCAAGCGTACTGTAAAAAATTGAGTAATTAATATCTGTGCTCGTTAGTTGAGTTTTCGATTTCTTACCTGCAATTTTCTATTATTGATTTTACTCCAGCGTTGGTTATTTTTCCACAAAACGTTAAATTGAGGGATTTTAAGTGGGGGTAACTGGAAAAAAAGAAAAAGTATTGGGAACAGTAAGATAATTTACGCATTTATTCTACTTTTTGGAAAATTTAGCGATGACGTCATCCGAAAGCTGGCCGCGTTCTCGTAAGTTAATGGAATAAAGATGAGGAAAAGTAGGTCCCTTGAATAACTCGACTACTGCGTTCGATGAAACGTTAGTCGCTTCCATTAAAGATAATTTGCGTAAAGAGCGCAATTTCTAATTAACGAATAAAAATAGCAAAATATTAGACATTTATTATTAAAATAATGTCAAAGTAATAATCATACCTTAATGCATAACAACTGAGAATCCGTCATTGTACTAAGATAATAAAGGTGTAAATCCGTAATTCGCGAACATTGCGACAAAGTAGTAAAATTTTTATCGGTTAACACTGTGCCATCTAGCATTAGCTTTTTCAAACTTACTCCGTGGAAATCTAACAAAGTTTGGCACGACCTGTAAAATTAAAGCATGCAGAAATTAGTTTGAGTTAAATTCTTAAATTATTAAAAATGATTACGTTTCGTCTACATCTTCACCAGTGGCTACTTCGACTTCTTCGAGACGCTGACAATTTTCCGCAAATATTTGTACACAGTCTGAACTAAATGTGCGGTCGAGGTCAAAAGGTATCGAAGCTGTAGACCAGTCCTTATATTCGCACTCGATGATTTTTAATTTAGAAATCATTGGAAAACGACTTGACAAGATTTTTAAGGTCTCAATTTCGAAATAACACATGTCGATGTAAAGTCGCCGTAGATTATTATTTATGGGAATGTCTAATACCCAATTAAAGTCGTGAATTTGGGTTATTTTTAAACTCTGTGCGAAGTTGAACAATTGGTCTATTTCATCCGAATCCAACCATCTATCAATTTCGATATGTTTGACAACGTACGGATCACGCGATAACGTTTGCCATTTTTTACTGACACTCGCGACTTTGAGACGTAAATCATCAATAGACAAATACGATAAGATATGACATTTGATTTCCAACGGTAACGATTCAAAATCCATTTTCTTTAACTGCTTAGCGACGTTAAGGTTGTGCTTAAACGCTGACCACTACGAATGTAAATGCTGTAATAAATTCATGGTTTTATGTTCAAGCAAAGCATATGGGTCAAATAATGTTACGTCATACAGCACTCAAATCCGCTGCTGATGTTGTAGTTACAGTACAGTCTTGTATCATCACCTCCTATAGTAAAAAGACCGGGTCATTCGCGCAAAAATGAGTGGGTACGTCACGCCTCTGGTGGCGAAGTTTGCTGAAAAGCCAGGCCAATCCTATGGGATTTACGCCAAAACTTGCCACCAGTATCGCGACGTACCCGCTCATTTTTGCGCGAATGACTCGGTCTTTATACTATAGGAGGTGATGCTTGTATATTCGGGGTGTTAAAATATGTCGCACGGTGGCAGCACCAATCGAGGTAAAAATTGGTTACTGTGATCAATTCTAATTGTAGGATTAACTTGTTGATTAGCGTCGTTTTTGGTGAAAAGAAGGGTGATATTTAACATTTTGACTGAATTAAGAACTTTTTGCACATAATTAATCATAGTCCTAATTTTTGTGGACATTTTAAAGTGTGTTAATCAAATTTTTATTACTCTCGAGTGATTTTAACCAGAATTGCATATTTCCTCTTTTTTAATTATTAGGAACATCTGAAGGATTGACCAGCGACAATTCTTCGGCACCATCAGCGTCACGGGAAAGGTAGGCAAAATCTTTCATATAATCTTTTCATCTACTGCAGTGTAAATTGAGTAAGTTTAGTTCAAATTGCAACCATTATGATTTGAGGTGATCTCGTAACGTACTACTACAAATTTTACTTTGGTGAGTCGTTTAGGATTTTGGGTTAAAATTTAATATTTTAATTTCAAAGTGTACTACTGTATAACTTTGGTACAATTTGTTGTTCTCTATACTTATGAATACTGAGATTATTTGGTTTATGTATAATATGAATCGCTTTCAATTTTTTTTAAAGTTTGGGTTTTTGCAATTTTTTTGAGTACAGTCGAATCCGCTTATTCGGACCACCGGTTAAAGGGATCAGCCGTTTTATTGGACCGATTCCAAAAATCCCGAACCAAATCGCAAAATTAATGTTAATT
>JAQIWS010001113.1:0-13318 GCA_034696085.1 Stigmatogaster subterranea | reverse complement strand
TAAGTTATATTGTGTTGGTCACCTGAGTTCTATATTGTTAATTATTAATTCTTAATTATTAATTTGAAACTTTGTAACTTAATTATCTTATATTATAATTAAAATTAGATCTAGTAAATACAAGTTGAAATTTATTGATACACACACTGCACTGACCTGCACCCTTTTAACAAATATCATATCCTTAAATTTATATTGCGACTGGACCCCCATTTAATACAGCCGTTGCGTACAGGCCCCACGTCGCATGTCTGCTTGCGCGAATTTGCACGATTGAAGCCCCACGACGGACCCGCAGCATAGGAAAGTCCCGGGCGCGGCTTTCTTACACATCACGGCGCGAAAAAAGACTAAGCAAGGTCGTCGCAGCTGTTCAGTTTAGAAATGTTAAAATGATGTTATGAAGTTAAGAAACATGTTAAAAATTAGTTGTTTTTGTACCACGGATAATTAAATATCGATAAATTACGTTACTTCGGGTGATTTGTCGTCGAAACTCGAAACGTAGTGATATACCGTAGTGTAAACGTCTAATTTAACTGAGTTGTGAAAAATGAGCTCTGCTACTACCATTAATACACATTAATTAATCATCTGTATAAAGATGAATCGTTATATCACGACTTTATTTTATCGTTGTCTAAGTTCACTCTTAACATTTATTAATCGAAAATTCATTAGCGATAAGAAAATAAAAATTACTCAATAAAACCATGTGGTAATTCTACGTAGAATTCTACCATATGTGCACGTCATTTTCATCGTTAATTAATTACGTGATCATTAATTTAGGAGATAACGAGTAGTATATAATGCCGAGTTAAAATTCGATTCACTAGATTTATATTTGCCTGGTTTTTATTTTACATCAATACGAAAATGCTGAGTGATTTAATCCTCGGTGTGTTGTTTTTAGTAAATTTTCAGGCTACATTCCAAACGAGAGTAACCGAATTGGAAATATGTGAACAAAAGCTTGAAAAATGTGCGACAGTTTTTCATAGTTTACGTACTAACATTGATAATATCATAAGTATGTTATCTATTTTTGTATACATAAGATTTTTAATGATTGACCAGCAAAACTTTTTATTTTTGTAGTGGAAAAATTTGAATTACGTAGACCGTCAAATTGCACTGAGTTACTGAAACTAGGTTTGGAAAAATTAAAGTTCTAGCTTTGCAAGTGATTGGATTATGGTCTAAATCACGCATTTTAGGTAACACGGAATCTGGAATATACAAAATTTATCCGAAATCGTGGAACGGTACTTTTAATTCTGAATTATCAGTTTACTGCGACATGGAAACTGATGGTGGAGGCTGGATCGTAAGTTTATTTAATCAAGCAATAAAATAAACTTAGGTCAGTATTGAAAGTAAAATTAATATTTTGAATTAAGGTATTTCAACGAAGAGGTGATTATCAACCTCAACAAAATTTTTTTCAAGGATGGGAAACTTATAAAAGAGGGTTTGGAAGATTGGATAAAGACTTTTGGCTAGGTAAATATAAGATATAAAAATGGTGAACTTTTGTTTAATAAAAAAATTAATTGTAATTTTATTTGATAATTATTTCACGCAGGTAATGAAAATTTGCACGTGTTAACCAATCAAGAGAATGTCACGCTTCGAGTGGATTTGGAGGATTATAAAGGCGTGACGAAGTATGCTGAATATGATGATTTCAACTTATCAAATTGCGAAGAAAAATACAGGCTTAATATCGGGAAGTTTGCTGGAAATGCAGGTAAATTTGCGACGGTCGGTCCTGTTTAAAAGCGGCCTCGTTCAGCGAGACCGACCAAAGCAAAGTTATTTATTGTTTTCCGTGATTCGGCGGAGAAATGTTTTTACGATCGAGACGATATTCCAATTTGTATAACGCGCGCTCTTGCAGATAATAAAGTAAACCAAACGTTGTAATTTTAAAGAGAATTATTTATTTACCGAAAGTATGGAAAGTATGATAAATGACGAGATTATTAATTACTATAAAACTTAAAACTAGCGGAATAGGAATTTAATGTTAAAGTTAAATAAAAGAAGTAGTCAAAACGGACGACTACGATCGTCCTAGTCGTCGAATGTTAGTGCGCCTACCAAAAATGGCGCTCACAAAGGTCAATAACGAGAAAACCAAAGAAATTGGTTTTCTGCGACAAAGACGAGTTTTACGACTCGCCAAAATACAACCTGTGCTGGATTTCTTAATGGAGAAAGCCTGATTCGTCCTCAATCGATCCGGGTAAATGGGCGAGGGAGTATTCTCTACGTCGCCAAAATTACGGGAGCGAAAATGGAGGTATGATCAGGGCAAAAGGGCAAAAAGAAGTGTAAAAAAAAGTCTTGACCCTCCTCAGGAATTCAGGAAGGGTCATCGGACGTCAGCGCCTCGGGCTACAAATACCGGGGAACTGACGTCAGCACTTTTAAAAGGGGGAAAAGGGGGAGAAACTAGGTCAAGTTAAAACAGAGGTGGAAAACGAAGGAAAAAGGATGAAATAGTAAAAACTCGAAAAAGAGGACCGTCACATAGCCTCCCCACTCCACGAATCCGAATTTTCGGGGATGTGGAGTAACTAAAGCAAAGTAAGACGGTCCGGTAAATTTATTGCACCGTTGGACTACCCTCATCTCCTGATTCTGGGTAGTCGGGCCAAAGAACAATATCTGGCGTAGGAGGAAGTGAGAGGACAAGCGGTTCATCGCTGTCGTCCTCGGATGGCGGCGTAACCTCTCTTCGTCGGGGTTGGCGCTGCGTGAATTGCGCCAGCATTACTTGCAGAGAGTGTTGAGTTGGCTCCCACTCGGCCTCGGCTTTCTCCTTTGTCTTGGCTCGCCCTCTTGCTTCCGCTCGCTTCTTTATGCGGTATTCTCGTTGAGGGGCGTACTCAAGTTCTCGCTCGGTGGCTGGCGGCGGTGGTGCAGGTTCGATGATGTCAACCGCCTTGGTGGGTATATTAAGCATAAACTGTTCTTCCTCTGTCCACGGATCACCACGGACGTCCTGGTAATGGTCGTAGCCACGGTCATGTTTGATAGGATTTTTATTTTTCAAGCCCAGTATCCATTGCCGAACAGCGTTGTTATAGGACTTGACGCGTTGATTGGGGTCCGAGAACGTGCGGAAATTCACAGGAAACATGAAATACGTGGTTTGTTGGTCTTGCAGCACGAGCTTGTATAAGAGAGATTCGGCACGCCCTGAGTTGATGTCGGGTGTGCGAGCAAACTCGTCGGGAAGCAGGGTCTGCTGTCGTCGGTATCGGGCCTCTGGTGTAAGCGTCACTGGTACTCGACGTGGGTGATCCGGGAGAGGAGGTTCCAGCGGTGGAGCTTCGGCCTGATTTCCACGATCGAGCACGTGGTGGAGATCAATCAATGGTAGACGACGAGACTGATGGGCCTCATCGTCAGCGACTGCTTGATGCGTCAGCTTACAACTTTTGAATCGCAACTTGGAGTTGGAAGGAGACAGAGAGGATCGTTTTACGGATCCTCGCAACTCGCATCGGGTTTCTGGATCGATTTTGACCTCCACCCCCATTGTAGGAGTGGTTGTTTTTGATCTGGACCCTTTTCTTACAAGCAGGAGATCTTGAGTACTCGATCTCCTACGTCCACGGTTCCTAATTGATCATTCAGTTCCACGCGACCATTCTTAGCGGGAAACAGATGTCCAACATCTCCAGTTGTATCAAGTGAGAGTCTTACAACAGCATCAACGTCTTTCTTTGTTTTGGCGCTCTTTGTTCCATCTCTGACGTCTTCCTCCTCGTCTGGAGAAATGGACGTCTGAAAGAGCGTCATGACGGACTCTGCTATTAGTTCGTCTGGTCGTTTGTCAGTCGCGGGAGGGACCTCCGAAGGGCATTCTGTTGCTTCGAAAGTCTGTGCTGCTACACTTTCGGGTTGTAACTTGATCTCACATTCACAAGTCCGAGGTTCTTTGGCGACCTTGTCTCCGTCGAGAGGGTCTAAGGTCGCCTTTGTTCGTATTTTTGGTTCTGCGGATTTTTGTTGGATTTTCACCTTCACCACTCCTGCTTTACTCAGCCTTTTCGCGGCCTGCTTTCCTCGCTCTCGGATCTCATCCAGTTGAGCTCTTTTAAACCCTTCTAAAGCGGGTCGAGAACAGGTCAGAATATGTAATTTGCGTCCGCATCTCGCACATGGCTGAGAACGATCGACATCAGGAGGCCGTAGGTTAGGGGGAAGAGCACTCAACAACAGCGAGTACTCATGCTCTTCTGAGTCAGCCTCACTATCATCTGAGTCCAGGTAATACTCGACTCCAACGTCGCACATCTCCTCACGAGAGGCGACCAATGCTTTTGGAGTGGAATTCTTTTGGCTCGCGATCCATGGTTTCTTGTAGGCCGTGGAAGGAGACGTTTCGGAATGTCTTTTTGTCTCCGATTCCGAGAGTTTACGGGACGCCAAGTCGTTTCGGCGACCTGGTTCCCTGCTCCTCAGGTTGAAGTGTTCTTCTTCACACTTGGCAATTTGTCGGGCTTGATATTCCAACCACCATAGCATCTGAGCCACTGTCTCGGGTTGGAAAACCCATGTGCGCATACACTTGCGCGCCCAATCTTGTGCATTGGAGTAAACAGCTTCCAGCAAGTCTCTTTCGTATGCTTCGGGGCGCGCTAACTTATCTCCCTCTGCCACCAGTCGGAGGACGAAGTCCACGAGTGGTTCGTCCTCAGTTTGCCACATTCGATGGTAGCGAGCTCTGATGGTATCTTTTTCGGCGAATCGTGTCCTCAGCGCTCGACAGTAATCTCCCCACGAATGTATCTGCCCGAACGCCTGTTGGTACCAAACGAGAGCCGATCCCCGTAAAGATCCAGGAATCGCGGCTCTCTTTGCCTCGTCAAACGAGACTCCACTGCAGGTGAGATAATTACCCATGTCCAAAATGTAATTATGGAGTAGGGATCGCTCACCATCAAACGATGGTCGTGGACCCGGCTCAGTAGCTTTTTTGAGTCCGACGTCCTCACGACGCTTTGCAATTTGGCCCTCACCTCTTATAGGCATGAGACTTGGGCGATGTACATAAGCGGTTATTCGTCCCTCAAATGGCTCTTGCCTCCTCACCAGATCGGCTGGAGGTGGGCCCAACCCCATGACAGCTCCTCGATTATAGACGGGAGGGGGTTGTCGATCGTGTCCGTCACTCCAGATGGGCTGCAATGGTTCTTGATAGTCGTAATCAATCGGACGACAACCGTCAAGAGGATCGTCGTCTTCATCAGTAAACTCGTCAGTCGGACGACAACCGTCAAGAGGGTCGTCGTCTTCATCAGTACACTCATCAGTCGGACGACAACCGTCGAGAGGGTCGTCGTCCTCATCAGTCGGATGACAACCGACAAGAGGGTCGTCGTCTCCATCAGTACACTCTTCATCTGGGTAATAGGGATATTCACGTTCCTTTGATTGATCCCGGCGTCGAGGTGGCCTCCGTGGCCATATCGTCGGCTCACGAAATGGAGGTTCATGCAGTCCTACTTGAACTCGTCCTCGTCGCCTATGCTCTTCTTTGTGAGACCACCGGACTGCAGCTTTCTTATGTCTGGTAGTCGATAAATCGCGTGGTCGCCTGGCTTCTGCTGCGTTGATGACGTCCCCCAATCGGGGTCGTCGGCTCCCAGAGTCCCTTCTAGCGCGAGTATTTATGGAAAACCCTTGCCTTTTGGGAGTCACTCTCGGTTCGGGAGTTTTCACAGCGTCCTCATAGTCTTCCTCGTCCTCGGATGCCGTCTCTGGAAGCGTTTTCGCAGTTCGAGTGTCCTCTCTCCTTCGCGCTTGTTGGGGCGTTTTCTTAGGAGAGGGGGAGTATCTCTCCAGGTCCTCCTCATGTGGATGGTCACTGGGATCTGCCATCCTCTGCGCTGGTTTAGACGCCCTTCTCGGGGACGGAGGGGACCTTTTAAGGCCCTCACCGTGTTGTTGGTTGTGCATATCTGCCATCCATACTTGGGCCAGTCGGTCCGCATAGTCCCGAAATAATCGCAAGACCTGAGCGGGAGTCATGGCTGTTGACACCTCGGGAAAGAGCAGGACAGGCAGGTCTCTATTGCCGCTTGCTCCCACGTTTACGGCCAGGGTCTCGTCTTTATGGTTCTTGGCATGTTGACGCAGCGCGGGGTTAACCAAACCCTTTTCCTTTCCTACGAGGATTTGCTCGTTTTCGTCCTCGGTGTAGAGATCGTCGTCAACATCATCATCTTCTTGGACGACATCCTCAGGTTCAGTTGTGAGGATGTCAGATGCGGGTTGACGTCCGGTATTAGGGTCAACCGGATCTGTAACGACGGGTGTTTCATCCCGTCGTTCTGGCTCGTTGATTCCTTTTGACGTTTTTGGCGTTTTAGGAATCTTAGAACCTTTGGGAGTTTTAGGTTCCTGGGAATATCTCGATCCCTTAGGAGAAAGCTTAGATCTCGTATATACCATGATCCAGAGCGTTTTACTTAATTTTAAACAAGGAGAAAAGAAAAAGGAATGAGAGCGCTTGGTTTTAGAGAGCGAGAGTCTCGAGCGAGGGAAACCGAATCCCGGACGGGCCCCCAATTGCGACGGTCGGTCCTGTTTAAAAGTGGCCTCGTTCAGCGAGACCGACCGAAGCAAAGTTATTTATTGTTTTCCGTGATTCGGCGGAGAAATGTTTTTACGATCGAGACGATATTCCAATTTGTATAACGCGCGCTCTTGCAGATAATAAAGTAAACCAAACGTTGTAATTTTAAAGAGAATTATTTATTTACCGAAAGTATGGAAAGTATGATAAATGACGAGATTATTAATTACTATAAAACTTAAAACTAGCGGAATAGGAATTTAATGTTAAAGTTAAATAAAAGAAGTAGTCAAAACGGACGACTACGATCGTCCTAGTCGTCGAATGTTAGTGCGCCTACCAAAAATGGCGCTCACAAAGGTCAATAACGAGAAAACCAAAGAAATTGGTTTTCTGCGACAAAGACGAGTTTTACGACTCGCCAAAATACAACCTGTGCTGGATTTCTTAATGGAGAAAGCCTGATTCGTCCTCAATCGATCCGGGTAAATGGGCGAGGGAGTATTCTCTACGTCGCCAAAATTACGGGAGCGAAAATGGAGGTATGATCAGGGCAAAAGGGCAAAAAGAAGTGTAAAAAAAAGTCTTGACCCTCCTCAGGAATTCAGGAAGGGTCATCGGACGTCAGCGCCTCGGGCTACAAATACCGGGGAACTGACGTCAGCACTTTTAAAAGGGGGAAAAGGGGGAGAAACTAGGTCAAGTTAAAACAGAGGTGGAAAACGAAGGAAAAAGGATGAAATAGTAAAAACTCGAAAAAGAGGACCGTCACAAATTAACGTTAAAAAAATCTGCCTTCGTTTTAGTTATAATATTTGTTTCTTTTGCAAGGCGACAGTTTAAGTAACCACAATAATCTCACGTTTGCCACTTTTGATAATGATCATCAAAACACATGTGCAATGCGATGCAAGGGTGCGTGGTGGTATGACAATTGTTATAAGTCTAATTTAAATGGATTATACAAAGAAGGGGCCGGCAATATTGTCGAGTGGTATGAATTTGAAGGTAGTTATAACTATTTACTTACAAAGAGTGAAATGAAATTCAGACCCTCAAATTTTAATAAACCAGCATAGTTCCTCTTGTTGAATTTCATTTTTGTTTACTATTAACTCACCTACCGTGAATTATTACAATAATATTTATAATCAAATTATATACTGCATAGTCGACGATATCGGCGCAAGCGCGAAGCTCGCTGGTAAGCTCAACGGTTATTATCGCCTAATTATCATAATTACCCTTTAGAAACGTGGGAACAAATGTGATCTTCGACCTCGAATCATATTATCTCTCAAATTTTTGTCGTTATTCCATAAAAAAAATCCATTTTCTATTTCTTTATAGAACAAAATTTAATTTTTTCTCTCGTTTCAAATAAAAATAATATAATCATAATGCAAAATTGATATTTTGTTGTTTTTGTTTAAGTAAATTTTTTCTTAGATTTTTATTCTTATTTATTTAGTTATTTAGTTTTCAATTTGAAAAATAATAAACACAATATTTAAAAAAAAAATTATTTTGAGATCGAGTTTTTATGAGTTTTGATTCTGTTAAGGAGGCAATGTCGATTTACAGTTTTATATTTTATTGATTTGAGTTGATTAATATTCAATGTTATCTTTCAGGGGTTAATACTGCTAGTAAAATAATTGTTTGTTCGTTATTTGAAGTTGTGGTTGGACTTCTAGTGTTTCTATTTTGGGAACAACAGACGACGTTCTCAGAACAGCAAATCCTGCGAGGAAATAATTAATTTGTAATAAGTTATCAACAGTCAAGTCAAATTTCTGTTCGTGGTAAAAGATAAGTTGCTGGTTGTTCCTCGTTAGTCTGAATTTACCCGAGATACGTTATCGTTAAGTAAAATTATCAAGAAATTCAACCCACAACTTATTTTTTTAAACTAGTGAAGCGGATTAACGGTTAAATCTAGAATCTTGATTACGAGTAGTATATAAATCCGAACAAAATTTCTGCCATTATAAAGTATTTTACATCAATATGAAAATGTTGAATTATTTAATCCTAGCTGTGTTGTTGTTAGCAAATTTTCAAGCTACGTTCCAAACGAAAATAACTGAATTGGAAATATGTGCGCAAAAACTTGAAAAATGTGTGACGGTTTTTCAGGGTTTACGTTCTAATATCGACAATATCACGAGTAAGTTTTCTTTTTTTGTAAATATATTAGATTTCTAATGATGACTAGCAAAATTTTGTATTTTTATAGTGGAAAAATTTGAATTACGTACTATAAGACCGTCAAATTGCGCGGAATTACTGAAACTAGGTTTGGAAAATTAAAGTTATAGCTTTACGAGTGATCGCGTTATAATCTAAATTACGCATGTGTAGGTGACACGGAATCTGGAATATACACAATTTATCCGACATCGTGGAACGGTACTTTTAGTTCTGAATTGTCAGTTTACTGCGACATGGAAACTGATGGTGGAGGCTGGATCGTAAGTTTAATTAATCGATCAATAAAATAAACTTAAGTCAGTATTGAAATTAAAATTAGTACTTTGCATTAAGGTATTTCAACGAAGAGGTGATTATCCTACTCAACAAGATTTTTTTCAAGGGTGGGAAACTTATAAGAGAGGGTTTGGAAGATTGGATAATGACTTTTGGCTAGGTAAATATAAGATAAATAAATGGTAAACTTTTGCTTGATAAAAAAATTGATTGTAATTTTATTTGATAATTATTTCACACAGGTAATGAAAATTTGCACGTGTTAACCAATCAAGAGAATGTCAAGCTTCGCGTGGATTTGGAGGATTTTGAAGGCGTGACGAAGTATGCTGAATACGATGATTTTAACTTATCAAATTGCGAAGAAAAATACAGGCTTGTTATCGGGAAGTATGATGGAAATGCAGGTAAATTAACGTTAAAAAAAATCTGCCTTGGTTTTAGTTATAATATTTGTTTCTTTTGCAAGGCGACAGTTTAAGATCCCACAATAATAAAACGTTTGCCACTTTTGATAATGATCATCAAAATACATGTGCAAGGCGAGTCAGTGGTGCGTGGTGGTATGACAATTGTTATTATGCTAATTTAAATGGATTACACGAAAAAGGGCCCAATAAGCATGGCCGTGACGTGGTATCTTGGCATGGATTTAAAAATAATTTTTACTATTCACTGAAAAAGAGTGAAATGAAATTCAGGCCCTCAAATTTTAATAAACCAGCATAGTTCATTCTTTTTGAATTTCACTTTTATTTACTATTAACTCACCTACCGTGAATTATTACAATAGTAGTTATAATCAAATTGTATACCGTATAATCGATGATAACGGCGCAAGCGCGAAGCGAGCTGATAAGCTCAACGGTTATTATCGCCTAATTATCATAATTACCCTTTAGATACGTGGTGTCAAACGTGACCTTCCATTTTGAATCATACTTTTTTTTCAGCTTTTATCGTGATTGCATGAAAAAATTCATTTTCTATTTCTAAATAGAACAAAACTTAATTTTTTTTATCTTTTCACGTGAAAATAATGTTTTTTTTTTAATTTCGTCCGTTTTTAATTTTGTTTTAGTTTCTAAATAATTTTTAAAGTTTGTTGTCTTGTGAGAATATTGTGAAATTTATATTTTAAAATCAAGACATAAATTCACTTTTAGAATTTTTTTCAAATTGAATTGTTTCCAAAATGGCCAAACGTGTTTAAAAATATAAATATCAAATGTATGCATTTTTTAGATTTAGAAATTTAAGTTTTTGTACGTTTTACTAAACAATTTTTAGTAAAATATACATTTTTTGAGTAAATTAAGTTTTGTAACCGTAATAGATCGATAGATGGAGATAAATGATGTTCTATAGCAGAAAATAAAACCAGTCCGTGTATAAAATAAAAATGTTTAATAAAAAGCGTACAAAAAAATTAAAAAGTTTAAAATTTTATCTTTTTTTCATATCCTTAAAAATGAACTTCCAAATGAATGGAATTTAACATAAAATACAAAAATTGTGACAATGGAAAAATTGTTTGAAAAGTGAATTTAAAAAGTGTTAAATTTAATCACGTGTAATGATATTAATATTAAAATTCATAGATTAATTCATGATTAAAAATATACAGTCATAATGCAAAATTGATAATTTATTTTTGATTGATTAATTTTTTCTTACAATTTTATTTTTATTTATTCATTTATTTTTTAGATTGATTAATCCTAAACGGAGTAATTTAACGCGGGAAATGCTATCACGACCTTTACGATTGTCTCAAGGGATGGTGGGTATTTTAGTTAATTATTTCATCACCAGAGGTTAATTCGTACTCAAACTGGGGACGAGGTGATTCGAAATCGATCTGCTCTGGGGCGAGATTGGATCGACTTTGAAGACGATTTTTGCTATTTTGTCATGATATTAACCATAACTTGGATTATTGTGTGTGTGTTAAAATATTTTGATTACCGGGACGAATTTTGTGATTTTCGGGTTTGTCATTATGAAAAAATACAAAAGTAAACCAACTGGACGGTAAATCTTGGTATTGCATGGCTTTCCTGCGCGATGTTTTACGGTAACTCCCACGGGCCTCGACGGAACCTCAGCAGGTTGGTACGGCTGGGCCTAGCGGTCGAGATCACCACGGGAAGACTTTTACTTCGAATTCGCGCGTGAAATTAAATACCTCGACGCCGCGGGCAAGGTCACGCGTCACATTTACTGGTAAAATCAAATTATAGTAATAAATTTTTTAAAAATGAAATAGAGCAATGGTCGTGTCGTTTCAGTAAAAAAAACAACATGAAAACAGAAAGTTTTTCGTGGTAATTTTTTTTTTACGGGAAAAAAAATAATCAAAAGCAGGAAATGACGCAGAAACGATAATTTCCGGAGCATTATTATTTTCGTGAATCAACGAGCACAAAAAAATTGTGAAGATTTAGAACTGTTATTCCGTAGTGTAGTTTAAGACTTTAAAAATTAACTTCTAATATGAGTGGAATTTAATTTAAAAACAAAAATATTGTGAAGTAGAAAAATTGTGTAAAAAGTGAGTTTAAAGATTTTTAATTTAATTCACGTTTCATGATATTAATATTAATATTTATGGATTAATTTTGCTGGTTTTGTTTGTATAAATTTTTCTTTAGAATTTTATTATTTATTTAACTTGAACAGATTTGATCTATGGGTATTCATTTAGAAATTATTTAAAAAGGCCGAGACTTTTAGATTAATATTTGATATCTTTCAGGGGTTAATACTGCTAATAAAATTATTGTCTCTTCGTTATCTGATATTGTGGTAGGATTTTAGTGTTTATAATCTGAGAACAGGAACTCCCACACAATTACTATAGTAAGTTATTATCAACAGTTAAGTAAACATTTTTTTAGTGATGTGATAAAAGGTGCTACTGGTTGTTCCTCTTAAATATCAATTTACGAGATATGTTATCTATAAATAAAATTATTAAGAAAATCAACCCGCAACATTTTTTTAAAACAGCAATTGGAGTTGATTAACAATTAAATCTAGGTAAGATTAATCGATAGTGGTATCCCACGATACGGCTATCTCAAATGAGTTAATCAAACGACCATCAGTAGCGATAAGATCATGAAATTTCTTAGCCTAAACCAGATCACAGACGTTAGAAATCTGCTAGAAAAATTTGAAAGACGTTGTGACTGTTTACCGTGAATTAATTAATAATGTCAACAATGTTGAACGTAAGTTTATTTTTATTTTTTTAAATTTGTAATGACTCAACAAAAATCTCAAAATAATTACACGTGTTTGTTGTTTTATATGTAGTAGAAAAATATTTGTACTTTTCACCCATAAATTACGCTGACTTGATCCAAATGGATTTGTAATCTAAGCTTATTTTTAGAATTATGTGTTGTACAAAGTTTGATATCTTCAATTGAATTAATCCTCTAGGATATAACGAATCCGGTAACAATTTGATTCAAAATCGTTAAATGGTACTCTAAATTGTGAATTGTCAGTGTACTGCGACATGGAAACTGACGGTGGAGGCTATGGATCCTAAGTTTAGTGGTTAAATAAAATTAAATCACCGTTAAAATTAATGATGTTTCGTCAGGTAACGGTATTTCAACGAAGAGCGGATTTTCATCCGAAACAAGATTTTTATCTAGGTTAATTGGGACGCTTATAAAAGAGGATTTGGACAATTGGGCAAAGAACTTTCTGGTTTAACCCCTTAAAGACCCGTTAAAGACCAACAATGTATCAATTGTACACACGGCATATCACGAATACAAAAACTTTTTTAAAAATAATTTCAAAAATCTGTAAATTTTTCTATTTGTAGAAAATTGTAATTTACGTATTTCGGGTAAATTTCAGATTTTTAAAAAAATTAGTTTTTCAGAAATAAATTAATGACATTTATTGCCCCTTGGAATCGCATGTTAAACGCGCGGTAAGGCTTCTCTGCGAACCGTTAAATAGCTGCGATTTGAAATGTGCTCCTTTTCAGAAAGGCTCACAAAGTTTCCCAAAAGCATGGTAAGTGTCAGATGGGCACATAGAATGAATTGCAATGAGCCAAATTTTATTTTCCTACCCGAATAGGCACAAAAAAATACAAACAATATTATTTTTAAACGATTTTTATTGTATACAGGGTGATCTTTTTAAAGTGTTCCAGTCTAATAACTTCGAAACGACTGATGCTAGTCCAAATCTACTTAT
>JAQIWS010001112.1:0-13324 GCA_034696085.1 Stigmatogaster subterranea | reverse complement strand
TCATTCAGTAGTTATTTTTCAACATCAAAAATAATATTTGAACACTGGGTGTCAACTTTGTTTTTGTAGGCAGTGTAGCAATTTTTCTACCCAGCAAGGAAGAACGGGAAATTTTTCGGTGCCAGAAAGCACAATTCAAAATTTACTGCTGAAGCCACAACTTAGTCATCCGTACATTAAAACTATTCAAAATATACATACTTAACAAAATGTACATAATTATCGATTTTTACCCCCACGAAGTATTTCGAACAAATCTTCCTGAAGATTAAAATCAAAACTACCCTACAAGAGAAAAAAAACTTTATTCTTTCATTCGTGACAAAATTTTACATTTATCAAAACTACTACATTAAAAAAAAAAAAAAATTAAACAAAATTCACAAAAATTAAACAAATATTAATTTCCGAATGCTGGGCAATTTTTCAGTTTTCTTTTGTTCGAGAACTAATTTTCAAGTAGCGAGAGTACTAGGATAGTTTAAAAATCTAAACAAATAATAAACTAAAATCAGAAATATAAGCAATTTTGTGATATCTGAAAAATGGTAATATAGAACAGACACATGTGACGGAATGAGCAACTCTCTCCATAATTTAATTACAAATTACTAAAAATATGAATTATGAAAAAAAATAACCAAAGACGTCACTTGTAATTTACACAATTCAGCATGGAATTACTCTGTCCGCGATTTTCCAATATGTTCTTATAACATCGAGATGCAAAGTAATTCCTACAAAATTAAAACTAGAGATACGAAAAATTATATTTAGCAACAAATATCTAATCGTTTATCGAAAAGGCTTATCTTACGGTATATACAGTATATATTTATGAAAAAAATTAATTTTTACAAATTGAGTAATACTGCAAAGAATTAGTCTTATCTTCCATTTTCGAATGCATTACAGGAATGGAATGTAAAGTAAATCTGTACAAAAATAAGACCAATATTAGTCATAGCTACGTATAACATCTCAAATGGATATTTTTAACTCGAACAGATTTCTTGTACAAACATAGCAAAATCAATTTCATATGTTCAATAAATTCAATGGTTTCAATAGCTGACTTTTCAATTCATCCTGCGAAGTTGGTTCGTTTATAGCTTCTTCTACAGCAGACCTCGCGCTTCACGCATTGCAACAATTCGAAGTTGTTGATATGCGTGATTATTCTTGTAATTTCTCGTAATGCAATCGAAAATAAAAAGGCTTATAATACGGGACTAAATAATACTAAGAAAAATTGCAAACAACAAATTTGTTACTAATTTCCTTACATTTTATTTCTTTTCTCAAAATCTATTTTTCTCTATTGTAGTACTAATATCTGTATCAATTGATAGAAATATGACAAAAGGTATTTTGCAAGGATTTTATGATATTTCTAACCGTGAAACATTTATTTATTATGTTACAATCTATCAATTGAGTAAATTGAGTACAATTGACAAAAACCCAAAATTAAATTTTTCAACGATTAAATGAAGAATACGTTTGAGTATTTCTTTCGACACAACTAGTCAACAAATTTATAATTCACACAGGTAAACCAGTCAAGACCGAAAATCTAGACTACCTGAGGTTGATTCACAGCTATAAATTGAATATTGTAGCACTTGAGAAAAATTTAAAAAACAAAACTAAATTTTGCAATTGTTAAAGAACAAATTTTTCAAATAAAATATTTCATTGAGAATTTAACAAATTTCTCCTTGGGGAGAAAATGCGTAATTTCAACCCGATAATCAATTTCAACTTCTTAATTAAGTAGTTATGAGAATCAAAAAAGTTAATAAACATATATTTTCCATAAGAAATCTACAAATTTTATCCCAATAAACAACATTAAATCAAATTTCATTTTAAACAACACAGAATGGCAGCCGTCAAAATGACGGCAATTCGTAAATTAGAAACGACGGTATCAATGTAGTACAGGTCGAACCTCGCTATAGCGAACTCCAAGGGACGGCGAAATTTGTTCGTTATAACGAGAATTCGTTATAATGAAATCATTTTACGTGGAAAAAATAGGGCATTCAACCAAATTACCAAAAATTTCAATTCGCTATATCGCGAAATTCGTTATAACGGTGTTCGTTATAGCGAGGTTCGACCTGTAGTAGTAATGGTGGTTTAACGTCGCCCAAACTTCAAAGGTCATCGGGCGACACAAAGTCAAAACTGGGAAAGGACAAGGAAAAGACAGTTAACAAAATTGTAGTTCTCTTCGTAACGTACAAGTAATTAAACGTGGAGAACAATTAAGCTCCATAATTTGCAGAAGTGAATGTAAGATCCATTTTCAAACACAACCAACCAATGACTGATTAAAATTACAGTCGATTCAGCTTAATTGGGCTAAATCTTGAAAAATAAAACAAATCGAGATTTTAATTCTAATTGACTCCGCTCATTTTGGCTACCACGCCGTTTAATAAGGTCAATTACCCTAAATATTCTCGAAAATTAGCCAAAGTAGTACTAAATTTAACTAAATGCAGTATTACAAAAACTAAAACAGAATCAATTCAAGGACGGTCTTATGCAAACTATACTCGCGAAATGGTAATAAATATTTTTCAACAATGTTTCATTCATCAAATTTCTGCTGGAAAGGAAAAATACATCATTTCAAGTCGAAAATCAGTTAAGTTTCTTAATTAACCTTCGAAAACGTAAAAAAAGGTTTTGTGCTACAAACGTCAAGAAACGCAAAATTAATAATACTCGCGAGTGGTGGCTACAAAATTTGTATAATTATTTTATGACCACCAACACTATGATAGGCAAATTTTTGTGGAAAAATATTAAAGAGTTTTCAATAACCGCAGTGTGGGAATTGTCCACTTCAAATGTTTAAAAAATATTGGATGTCGAAGTGAGCAGGGTTGAATCTTCATCAGCACCTTGAAGAATTCTGCAAAAAAATGCTAGTTCTTTCTATTAGAGCTTCAATTTCAATAACAGAAATTCAAAAAATTCAATTTTTCCTTCAGCACAACAAATTTATAATTAAGACGTAAATAAAATAATTTTCCACCAATTACCACGTCTGGGGGCACACAAGTAACGGATACTTTTTGCAAAAAACACGTGCAAAGTCTTAACAAAAATAATTTTTTTCAACGATGTTTCATTGAATATTCAGCAAATAATCTCTGCATTCAGAAAGAAAAATCAAATTTTAGTTTGAACTACACAAAATGGCAACCATCAAAGGAGGCTACATTCACGCAGAATCATCATCGAATAAATTTTTTTAAAAAGTTGCCATTTTGCCTTAAAATAAACCGAAAAAATATCTTACAACGTGTCCTCATTTATTAACTCCGATTCAAATAACTTTTCAAAACTAGCATTTTTGGCATTTATGAAATATTAGACATTACTTAAATACAAAGGCAGATGCAAATATAATTTACAGGTCTGCTTAAAATTCAAGTCTTCGTAGGTTTTGCAATCGCACACAAAATTTAAAAAAAAAAACATTATTTTTCAAGAATTTTTTTCTTGCTTAAATTATACTACAAATTCTAGACACATCATTTTAACAGAGAGTGCATAAAATCATGGTATTTCACAACTTGTTACAAATAATATACAATAATTTTGTATCTAAATTTCAATTTAAAATGCTGGCGTGCAGTGGCGAATTGAAAATTGAAAAACAAATATTACGCATTAATCAAAGCATTTTTTGTATTTAATTTAAATTAATAAATAAACACGTTTTTCCAATCAGCAAGTATTAAAATATATAAACTGTTCTACCAAGTACCAAACACAGTCGATGCCGTTTAATTGGAACAGCCGGTTATTGGGGAGATATGTAGAAATACTGAAACCACAAATCCTTGCAAAAAAGTTTTGTGTTTCAATCGTAACGATAAACATTTCAGTTTCTAAATTAATCGCTACAGTTGTACGTCACAATTTGTACTTCTTAAAATAATTTCACACCGTATACTTTACTTTAAGTAATTGGAAACACGCAAATTAAACAAATTTTGATGCTATTTTTCAAAAAAATGCTGACGTATAGTGGCAAGAATTCAAAATAAAGCAGTCGTAACGGATTTGTAAGAAATATTATAAATCTTGTTTAGCAAGGATTTATGATAATATTTACCAGAAATTATGATAATTTTAACCAAAAATTATTCTATTTCAGGTGGCATGATCTTTCCCAGCGATAAATTTGAGTAGCACAGATAAACAATGTAAAACTGGTTTTTTCAAGTATCAAGTGAAGAAAATTATTTGTTATTTCAACAACAAATCCAAAAATTTATTTTAACGGACAACAAAAAATTTTGAACTAATTCGATTGAGTTAAGCTTATTACCAAAATACTTAAATTTTGCCCTGGAGATGCAAGAATTTAAGCAACAGGTATTTTTTTCACAGCGTAGAACTGACAAAAATTATAGACACAAATTTTAACAAACCGTATAAAATGATAAATAAAATTATCATATTTCGCAAGTTGTTACAAACAGTGTAAAAAATTTTGTCACCAGTTTTCAATTTAAATGTTTTCAATGTTTTATATGCGCGTGCGCAGGTCACCTAATGACTTTTCGCAAAAAGACAACAATTTTACAAATTATTATTTACAAGCTAAAAACTTAAATTCCCGGGAAGCTATTATACAAATTCGGCAAACTTATACGGAGTCGCAATTTTTTCTACATCAATGTGTGAAATATATTACAGATGTTAAATCTTAAATTTTTCATCGTTTTCCACAGAAATAAAAACTAATTTCTTCAAATTTAATTTAATAAATTAATGACTAAATTGCAAGGAACAAATTAAAGTAATCACTCGCTGTAGATATTACAGTACAGTAATTTTATGGTAAAATTTTGTGTTACTTAAAATATTTGCATTAATTTAAATACAGTAACAGTAAATTTTTGTAAAAACAATTGCTAATTCTAGAACATGTAAAAATAGTGACAAAAAATGAAATTTTCAATGAGTTCTTGTAAGTGAAGAACACCACTTTTTGTCAATCGCACTGTAGCAAAATCCCGCATTGAACGAATCCGCGCTAAAGCGAGGTTTTTATGCACTGTATTATCAACAAATTTACAATGAGAAAATAAATAATGTTTAATTAATTGAAGATAATTTTACCTCGAAAGACGGAATGATGAGGAAAGAAGTTTAAATGAAGTATAGTCTAAACATTTTGCGTGTGTAATTTGCAAATAAATATTTTCTAACGTTTCAATGAATAATGGAGTGAAAAATGTACGTATAATCACAGTACACTATGGTATAATAATCTCAACTCAATAATCAATGAAAATAACTAGAGGATAATTTTGCATCAAAAACATAAATGCAGTACTGTAAACAATGTTATCTATTACAGATCTTTGCATGATCATAACAATGCGTAAAAATTTTATTTTTTCCTGCGTATTACGGTTTGTAATACTATTCATTGATTTAAAAACTACCAGAACCTTATAATAACTGCTGTAGAGCGTTAGAATTACTGGTTAGAATAAATCTCCTGAAATGTACAATTTAGTGCTTATGTCACGCCAAGCATTCCAATTTCATTAATTTAATACAAAATTCACTCTGTATTAAATTCATACAATTGCCATGACTACGAAAATTTATTCAGTAGTAAAAGATTTGTTTGAATTATTCAATGCACAACTTTTTTTCCTGTGACATTTTAACTATTCAGATTTTTGTTGCATTTTTGTTTATTTGAATTATCTAAAAAAGTGCACAAGAGACACAAAAATGTAACAAACAACCAAAGCCCTCATCAGTTTCACAAGAGCTCATCTTTTCCCTCATTTCCCAAACATCAAGATCAAGAAAGCACAACCAAAAAATCGTTCGAATTAACAAAAAATGTACCACGAGTATAAACCAGAATGCCGACATGTGAACCAAACTGCATTATACCGTGTTTTAAATCTTAAACTGTGTTTTTTACTCCTACCAATTACAATTTTGAATACAACTTCACAAAAATTCAAAAAATTATCTGAGTATTTCCTTCAACAAATCACAAGCATAATTTTAAATTTAATTTCACAATACTGTATACGCCGAAATAGTATCATAGAATTCAGAAAGACGGATGTTTTTACAATCGCATACACAAAATTTAATAAAAGCAATGTTTCAAATTTTGAAATTTGTTGAGAAAGTCTTAGCCGACTCAGTCGATTCCCCGTAATTGGTTCAAATCTTGAACCACAAAAACGAATCGCGACAATAAAAGTACCTGGCTCCGTTAAGCGGAATCGACTGTATTACAAAATTAATTGGACGACAAACTAAAAATTAGAAAATTCTGGACGACTCAAAGAAATGTTCAATACATCAAATCAAAAAATAAACTAATTATTATACAGGTCGAACCTCGCTATAACGAACTCCATTAAAGGGACAGCGAAATTTGTTCGTTATAACGAGAATTCGTTACAGTATTACAGATTTGTAGTTCAAATTTACATTCACGACGTATTAACCAGATTTTGATATAAAATGCTGACACAAAAAACGGGATCAAACAATTATCAAAACAAACATGACGGAGAAAAATGCAACACTCCAACACGATAATCATTTAAACTTCACAATCAACCGTAATTTAAATTGAAATAACGGAAAATCACAATTAAAAATTTTTACAGATTTGTATTCAATTTTGTAAAAAATAGCCCAACATTTTGCTCGAGAAAGCTATAGAAAACTACACTGTACTTGTTTGGTCAATTATTATTCAACAAACAAAATCCTTAAATGTAAAATATGTTTCCGTGAATCACAAATTTAAGCAGTTGTTTACAAAACAACAAAATTTCTTCAAATCTGATTTCATAAATTATTTTTCCACGCAAAGTATCTATTCGACGGATTTGTAAATCAACTAGAAAATAATCATTTTAAAATTACAATTAGTTTGCCGTAATTTAAAACATAATTTGCAAATTTCATTTGAATGTAATATTTCGTGAGAAAATTAAATTTATCTAAGCATCTGGTTCTGGTTCTGGAATTACAATTGAGTATTCTCCTCAACCCTATAAATCACCCACCAAAATGGTATTGACGATGTTTCCGTGAAGAATCAAGTTTCTCCTTTGGGAGAGAAAAATGAATAATTTCAAGTTTTCAACACGATAATGATAATCAATGAAACTTCTTAATTTCACCTTAAACAAGAATAAACAAATATTTTTGGTTACAAATGTACTCATTTATTCCATTGATCAATATTAAATCAAATTTGGTTTTAAAAAACTCAAAATGGCTGAAATTTATACAAAATCATCGAGTTAACAATTGACATCATTTTTCCATTTTTTCAAAAAATAATCGTCATTTTTGCTTGGAAAAGCTATCGTACAACTTCACGTCATTATTAACGCCGTGAAATTGAGATTTTGCGAACTATCGATTAAGGATATGCAATAAATTACAATTCGATTACCAATGAATGCTGTTTATACACTAAAACTTGGAAATAACAGAGTAAACTATAAATTTTTACAATTGTTAACAAATCACAAAACGTAATTTTCAAGTTATTCATCTGAAATACGCAATTTAGAATGAGTAAAAATACTAAAAACAATAAATCAGGTAATCAGGTAATTTTTGCAATCACAAAATATAGCAAATTTTTCCTCGCAGGAATTAATTTAACAAACGCTTCCACAGGCAGGTTCTAACAAATATAACAAAACTTAGTGCAAGAATCTACGATAATTTTTACCGTTAATTCTTGTTTCGTCAGAACATGTTACAATCTTTTACAACGGCAAATTTAGTTAAACTCAATTGTATGTTTCCTGCAAAACAATACGCCAAGAGCCAACAAAAAGCACGGTTTAAACATGAAATCAAATTCAAGTTTTAACAACACGAAATAGCTGCCATCAAAATGGCTGTCGTACTGAAAACATCAGTTAAAAAATTTACAAAAATTTGCAAGGTTTTTCCATTTTGTTTCAAAATAGATCGTCAATTTGCTCGAGAAAGTTATCAACGTCGTTAATAACGGCGTGAAATTGCCGATTCAAAGAGATTTATCGAGATTTCGATTTGAAAAGTTCGAGCAGAAATGGCGTGATTCGAGACGCGAGCATCGCGCACGTTTCTGCGCACGTGATTACTCTCGAACCGAGTCCCGTACGAACTGCATATTTTGATTTCAAACTGAAGATATATTTAAAAAAGGTCAAACTAATTCTGAAGTACATTAATATATCACTTAAATATTGTTCAACGAGATTAGCGTCGGAAAAAGATAATAAAATTGTGTTTGCTCAATTTTCCACTAGAAAATGGAGTATTACAGTGAAAATTACATAACTTTTCATCTTGCAATAAATCTACTACTCATCAATTTTCATTCAAATAATCTTTTCGTAACGTACAAACAACGCCTCAAACGGCAATGGTAAGTTGTAAATTTTAAAATTAGAGGTCAAACTCTGAAATTCTGATTAAATCTGGACACAATTACGATAAAATACTGTACAATTAAGTTAAGGTTTTAAAAACTTTCGATGATAAAATGTGAAAAATAAGAATTATTTCACTCGCGAATTAACAATATTTGCTATTTAGGAGCTAAATCAACTTATTTACAGTATTACAAATTCAGTCACCAAATAATCAATTCTAATAATCTCGGCATTGCGGTGAAGTCATTACCAGTTTGACAAATTTTGCTAATTGTGATCAGTGCGCAATTTTATTTATTTATAAGTGACGGTATTTTGGGAACAGTCAATCTGCCCCACCTACAAAATAAAATTTGTACAAATTAACGATCAAAATGACAAGTCATCACTTGAAAGATGTAAACTAAGCAAAAGTATAAATTTGCAGCAAGTTGTGCTGAACTACAATACTGTATTTAAATTTAACTATTCAGTCGTTAATAAAAATTTAGGCTTAACGCCACCATTTTGTTCATCGTTTATATTGAAGTAGACAAAAATTTATCGACTTTAGTTACTTTTCTTTCCGAATAAACATCTTATTTCACACACTCTAAGACATCAATTTTTATGAATAGCGCACCAAACCAATTGACCTCATTCAAATTTAGGCTACCGAGAAAAATTCATTCGCGTTCGAACGGAAACGAGGTGCGCAATGCAAAGTGAGATTGCACTACCGAAGCGCGCCTCGCGTCAAAAATTGTAAACTCAACCCGTAGCGTCGCGGAGAAGCCAACTTCTACTCGACTATCAACGGTTTGAGCATTATTGCACTATTAACCACATCAACTTCACAAAACAAACAAAAAATTATCTCAGACGGTGCTGTAATTTTCGACAATAATTTATCATGTCATTAGACTAAAGTGTATATGATGAAAATCTAACTAATATATTTTATCATTGATCATCTTTCAGTTTCAGTCAATGTATCTTACCAAAAAACTTTTCGAAATTCGTTATAGCGATATATTTTTGCATGGGGGGAATAGAATAACCAACCAATCAAAAATTTTAATTCGTTATAACGGTGTTCGTAATAGCGAGGTTCGATCTATCAAAATCTCACATGCGTTATTAAATAATTTTTTTTTTCAAACGTTGAAATAATAATTACAAAATTTCAATATTCACGTTAGAATGATTATCTCAGACGTTGAACTAGATTCTGAGGAAGAAATTATATTTAATACGTAGTAGCAGTTTCGGAGTAGTAAATATTTTTGTAATGTAAGTTTTTAAACACGTTAAACTCCTTTAAGCTATAGTGTGTGTAGGTGTGTGTGACGGGAAAATTTTTATACCAAAAAGCACAATTTAAAATTAACTGTTGCTTGCTACAACTTACAAACAAAGTATTACAAAATATAAACTTTTAACATTTTTCCACCATTTGCCAAACATCTCAAATTATGTATGAGACTCCCAAGTGCCCAACAATTCGAAAAACTAATACAATTCTCAAATTGTAACACTGGATTTTCTAAAGTAAGAAAAGTATGTGACAAATTTAAGCAAAATTTAAGCAATACTTAACAACATTTTCCAAACGGTTGATTATAATTACGGTAAAACATCCTGAAGCACGACGTTACCATTCGGAAATCAAATTTTGTTAAAATTCATTAATTAACCATAAACTTCACAAGAATTGGCAAATCTTCACACAATAATTCGCTGATAAATAGATATGTGGTCAATAATTTTCAATGAAAACTCAACGCGTAGCATCGCGGAGAAGCCAACTTCTTCTTGAGTATCAACTGTTTTCAATCGCGCGAAGCATTGTGGAACGCTCGTTTCGTCATCATACCGTAAAAACTCAATCTAAACGTGAAATAAAATTAAAATTACTTCAAGGTCAAAAACAGAACAAATTTTAAAAAATTTCGAGTGATTTTTGTCCACCAAAATTGAAGATTAACTTTAAATCATTAACAAAGACAAAAAAAACTGCTTTTAAAACTAGTTTGGTAACAATTGCTATTTCCAATATTAATAATGGATTAAAGTCATTGAACGGATAAGCTTTTTACAAAACTTTACAAAAATCTTTAAAATTCTCTTGCGAACGAAGATTTTTTACCAATTACTGTATAAATTAATCACTACATAACATTTTAACTGCAAATGATGAAGGTGAAAGTATTGGAGCAGGGCATTAAAAATTTCAATAAAATTACATTTTAACTTATTGAATAGAAATACGAACAAAATATTTTAACGCAATTTATCCCATGTCAATTTTAGGCAATATCAGCATAAAAATTTCTCCGTAAAGTTTAGTCACAACGTAATTTGTACATATTCAAGTGTCACAAAAAATATTGTTAAATATGTAAATAATTCAACGTTATTGTGTAAATGTAAAACTTATTTTTTGCTTAGCGAGCGTACACAACCATTGCATTTATTATTTTAAACATTCAATTCAACAACTGTCAGATTGAAAACAAAAACTAATTTCAGTGCGACAATTTTTTTTTTAACTCGGCAAAAATATTTTTTTAAACTATCACTTGATTTAGGAATACAGAATTTATTTTTTCTTCCGATAATTTTTAAAACTGGAATAAGAAAATTAAAGCAAACCCGAGAACAAAACTCGAGTGATGCATTAACTGCTAGTATAAGATTCGAACTACTACAAATATTAAGATTTGTGGTTCAATAGCTAGATGTAAAAATTACAAGAAACGAACACAAATACTGTATAGAAAGTAATCATTTCAATTCCTACTCGACAAACTTAATCACTAAAGTTTTATTGAGTTTTTATACAGTATCATGTACAAAACTTAACAGCAATTCCGTTCTGAGAAAATTAGGATACGGTATATCAATTAAAATTGGTCAGTTAGCGTACAGTAGTGTACCAGTTTTAGCAAAATAGGAAACTTTAATATAATAACTAAAATACAAGTTACAATCGCAAATAATAAATATTCAAATAACAGGTGACGAAGGATCAAGTGGCATCAATAACAATATTCACGTAATTTTTAGTAGTGTACAAATATAGCTACGATTATATCGCTTTATATATAAAAATAAAAGTTAGGCGTTCTGTCTTTCACCAGCGACCAGATGACGTCGTTTGTTGTTAGTGTAGTGTTTTGTGTTGAAGTTTGGTTTGCGTCATAACAATATTTTGAAGTGAAAACATGCGTAATTGTTGAGCAAGCAGACAACAAAACAGTAATTCCTGCTGACACTAAATGACGCCATGCCAACCAGAAATTGCGTGTTGTTGCCGTACTAGCACTCAGCAAAACAATGTGCAAAACAGGACAATAAATGACATCACTTCGCAAAATGGCAGTTTGTTCATTTGACCGAGAGAAATCACCAAATTAACCAGCAACAAAACCAAAAATGACCAACGAAATAGAATGTACAGTCGACCCAACCAGCGATGAACCACCCGGTAATAATTACTGCCACTGTGAGACGGACAACGAACAGAGGCCAGAGGTGGGAAACGGAGAGAGCCCAGAGTTGGGGAATGGACAGAGGACAGAGGCCAGAGGCAGGGAACAGGCAGTGGGCAGAGCGAGGTGTACAACAGGCAGTGGGTTGAGCGAGGTGGACAACAAGCAGCGGGTAGAGCGAGGTGGATAACAGGCAGTGGGTAAAACGAGGTGGACAACAGGCAGTGGGTAGAGCGAGGTGGACAACAGGCAGCGGGTAGAGCGAGGTGGATAACAGGCAGTGGTCAGACTGAGGCAAAACAGGTAGTGGTTAGTGTAGGAGGAACAAGTGGAAAGTGGAAGTACTGAGAGACAGGGAATGACGAGACAGAAAAAGGCGAGACTGAAGTGGGAAATGGGTGCAATGAGACAGACTGGCCAGAGTGAGGTGGACAATGGGCAGTGATCAGTGAGAAGGACACACAAGAGGCAAGAGGATTGGAGGGCAATAGGCAATGATCAGTGAGAAAGATAGACAAGTGGTAAGAGAATTGGTGGGCAAAGGAAGTAAGACGGACAACGAACAGAGGCCAAAGGCGAGAAACGGACAGAGGCCAGAGGCTCGAAACAAAGAGAGCCCAGCGGCGGGGAATGGGCAGAGGCCAGAGGCAGGAAACAGGCAGTGGGCAGAGCGAGGTGGACAACAGGCAGTGGGTAGAGTGAGGTGGACAATGGGCAGTGATCAGTGAGGACAGACAACAGGCAAGAAGATAGGAGGGCAATGGGCAATGATCAGTGAGAAAGACAGACAAGTGGTAAGAGGATTGGTGGGCAATGGAAGTTAGATGGACAACCGACAGAGGCCAGAGGTGGAAAACGGATAGAGGCCAGAGAAGGGAAACGGACAGAACCCAGAGGCGGGGAATTGACAGAGGCCACAAACAGGGAACAGGCAGTGGGCAGAGCGAGGCGGACACCAGGCAGTGGTTAGCGAGGGAGAAAAAAGCAACAAAAGTGGATGCACCACGAGGCCAAAAACGTAGGAATGAGACAGACCAATGAGACGGAAAACCAGTGGACACGAAACAGACACAGCGGGAAACGAATGGAAAACAAATGGAAAACGAATGGAAAATACTGGAAAGAACTACGCAGCAAACGGAAAGCAGCGACTGTGACATGCAGTGCAACAAAAGCGGCAAAAACAAAAGAAAAAAACAAAGAAAACGAGTGAAGTGCGAATAGAAAAACAAAACTGGTAAAACACGCAACCAATCCTAAAACCGCCACGAAGGGGCGAGCAACCCTCTAGTTTACAATAATTTTTACAGTTAATTCTTTTTTTGTCAGATTATGTTACAATCTTTTACAAAGGCAAATTTAGTTAAACTCAATTATTGTGTTGAA
>JAQIWS010001111.1:0-13327 GCA_034696085.1 Stigmatogaster subterranea | reverse complement strand
CGTAAAGTAGTGTTTGTTAACATATTGCAGTCGTTTATGACTAATTCGACAATTTTAGAAAATAATACGTTTTTAAAAATTGTTGAAAATTGGTTTGAAAATAGTCGATCGCCGTTGCTGAGCGAGAGTAGTTTAAGTACTTTTAAATTCTGAAACAAGAAAATTAGTATAAGAAAAAGATTTTAATCATCGCCAAGGCAGCTGTTATATTTACTTGGAGACTGGCAAATTGATGATCGTTCATAGCAACAATATTTTCGAGGTACAGTAGTCGTAAAGAATGACACGCCGAAATTGCTTCATAACTAACATTAGTCAAATTTTCTAACTTAGTCAGACGAAATGAATATAAATTTTCTCTTCTTGCGTCAACGAATTTCTTAAAAAACCTAAAATAATTAGAATTTATATACAATTATATTAATACACGGAATTAAATTCTGTACTTGTTTCACGCATACTTGTCAGAAATATTTGAACTCCCACACATAGAAAAACTCTTCAGATAATGACATTTTCTTGAGAATAAATTCAAAAATTGGTTCCCATCAATTCTTAATTGCATGTTGTGCAAATTAAGGATTTCGATTGACTTCAATTGCGGTATTTGATTAATTATACCGCGGTCTAAGTCAGAATTTTCGCGAAAATAGATGAGAAGTTTTCGAACATTTGGAAAAATTCGAACAAGTTCTGTCATAATGGTGTTGGTTAATACGCACGATTTGAGTGTCAGATGTTTGACAGCACTAAATTCAGTTAAATCTTTCGTCCAATCAAATTCGCTAATTTGGTAAAATATTACACAAAATGCATACGGACTTCGCTTAAAAATCTGATTTATCTGTTGCGACGTATGCGTTGGACCGCTAAATAACAACCTCTTCCAAAAAAAGGGCAATGCAGCAATTTCATGCCATCTTTTACACGTCGGCGAAACGAACTGTTGCATTTCAAATGGAGTCAAATAGCTGAAAATTTCAAATTGAATTTCGGTGGGGAATGCATTGAAATCCATTGTCCTGAACAAAATTGAGTAAAATAATTGGCAACGAGGATGAAAATAAAAGTGGTATTGACTGATCGCACGTGTGTATATTGGAGTACGTTATCACCGAACGCTACAACCAGTACCCATTAGTCAATCGCATATCGTAACCATGACTTCAGTGATGATGACGTCATCTCTTCTTCTGGCATCAGTTGCTGATGACGCCCTCTCTTCGGGAGGCGTCTGTTTGTGGCGGACTGGCTAGGATATCAGCTTGCCCAATGGCAAGTGGGCTCCTGATGAAGTGGGCCCTCTTGAACATTAAAATGTTAATGACTTTAGGTTTCTAAATTTTAATTTACAATTTTCTGTAATAGAGAGAATTGTAAATTTATGCTGTACCGATTTGTAGAGCATTCTAGACTACCGTAGAAAAATTTTGTTGACCACGTGATTATTCAGTTGTGCGACAAGACCATCGTTCAAATTATTATTCGCGTTGCGGCATTTAATTTTTGCTTGGATTTACCGATATGGATGAAGACTTAAGGAAAACAATTTATAATTCTATCTTCGATTTTGTTTACTGGGATGGCTGCAACAACTTGCTGTCAAAGCGAATGATTCGCGAATTCAAGAAAACACAACATTCGTGGGATGGTAAACTCATTGCTTCTCGTTTTAAATTTACTGTACTTCCATTATTAATTTTATTACTGTAGCAATTTTGCGGTCATCTCCATCGTATTTTAACGAGTCTGGCGGAGCGCTACAAGTTAGGTTACTAAGGTTGGTGACAAATTTATACAACGGGCCAAACATCAATGTTAGGGGCAACGAGATTACTTTGGAAAAAGTGGTGTTTCAACTGCAGGAATTGCAGAAAGATTTCCCAGAGTTTTCCTCGCAATTGTCAACCATGAAATTACGTGTCAAGATTATCGTAAGTTATTCTTGAGAACCGAATATTACAAACTAACAATTTTCTGTGATGTTTTAAAATGTAGGCAGTTATTGTGTGTTGCCGCAACAAAAATTTTAAACTCGGTTTAGATGTATTTAAACGTCAAAAATTAGCTTCTTATGTGGAATCATCCGATAGTGTGAGTTCGGAGTCTCATTTAAATGGAAATGAAGTGAATTCTTGTGATAAGGTGTGCAGTGAAATGAGAGAATAAATTTCTGGAGTAATACATTTCTTTTTTTTAATTGCAGTCAAATATTCAAACTATTGAGGAAATTCTTCGTTGCAATGACGGTCAACATTTATTATTAAAAGAATTTAATTATGCATCGTTTTTGGAGGATTGCTTGACCGACTTAAATCTAATATTTACAACTATTCCGAAACCCAAGTTAATCAACGTAAGGATTGGAATTATTAAATAATTTTAGTTATTTATATTACACATTTATATTTATTCTCAAACCATGTTAGATGTTCAACGGTAGAACGAATAATTTAAACACTGAGAACGGATTAACAGTTGCAACAAGGAGCCATGATGAAAATGTGCACGCAGTCGTTGATTTGGATACTCGCTATGTTCAAGTGCAGCGCAAACGCAGAAAATTGACTGAAGAAAATAGTGAAAAATTATTTGAAGTGTATCGATATTTGCTTAAACGAGGGTAAATAATTTTTTGGGATAAACTAAACGATGCAAATTGCAGGATTGTCGTTATTATTTATTAGATCACTTTCAGAAAATATGAAGGAAGAAGTTAGAACAGCATCACCGAAAAATGCAGGCGGTAAAGAACTAACTAACAGAATAAACCAACGGTTGAGAGACTTGGTCAGTGTGAAATATTTACTTTTAAACATTGTCCATTAATTACAATTGGCATTAATTTTTCTGATTTTGTTTTTGTTTTGATAATTTAGGGTTTGTTGGATAAGCGTTTGGAATCGAGTGAAATTGGCGAAGCTTCATGTGCAAACCGTAGCAAGTAAATTATTAGTAAATTACTCATACAATATTCGTCTGAATTTTCGTTCTACATTTTTCTCTCATTTCAGAGAAGTAACAACCGCAGTTCGCAGACCTCGCGCACGATCAAGTAGGAACAACAGCTTTTCATCCTCAACAACGGAATCTGAGCGGTGAATAAAAATAATTTTAAAATCAATAATCCGGTTTTTAATGTAATCATCTAATCAGAGACTCAACGACTCGCAAAAGACAGAAAATGCGGTCTGGCATTCCAACAACATACAACAAGCGTAAGCTGAATGACTCTTCAAGTTCATCCAGCGACGCAAATGACGAAAATGATGAGATCAGCAGTAGTCGTAAGAATATTGTTCAATGTTTTGACATAAAGTTGCAACGTGATTACTTGTAGTACATAATTCCTCTTTTTTAAATGCTAACAGCTGAACCGTTTCCTAAACCAAAAAAATCGCTAGGAAGCATTCTCTATCGACTTACACCATCGGCGTTAACTCCAAAACGACCTTTAATCAAACTAATTTCGCCAAGGATTAAAAGGAGACGAAAAAGAAATCCATGGACTGACAAAGAGGAAGAATATTTGTACTTCGGAGTTAGAACATACGGAGTTGGGAATTGGAATATGATACTAAGCACGAGTGAGTACACGTTTAACGACAGAAAACATATTGATTTGAGTGATAAGTGGCGAAATTTACAAAAACCCAACAATAAATGGAGATTACAGGAATTAGAAAAAATATATAGGGCGTATTTAAAAAGCAAATGAAACGTATTTAGCATTTGCACTTTTTACCTATAATTTTCTTTGGTAGTATTATTCATGCCTAGAACTATTACCGGTAGATATTTTTTTTGTACAGTCATTTGGCAAATAGCAAACAATTTTGTTGATCATCGTTTCAAATTATTATGCTATATAAATAACTCGAGGTTTTTCCTAAAGTTGTGTACATTTTGTGATTTGAGTTAATTTGATGGAATAATTTTAAGATAACGTAATATACTTGTAGATTTGAAATCAGGAATGGCAATCCTAAAGTAAGAAATCATGTTTACCGTCATCACATATGCTAAAGTTGTACATTCATTTTGTCCGCAATTTATATTTACACCTGCAGTGTAAAGATTAGTATTGACCGAGGGTATTAAATATTATATACCTACGTAGTAATTCTGTGTATTACAAAGTAATATTTCTTTTAAAATATTATTATACACTATAACAATTTTATACTTTATTTTAATTGTCGGTAAATTTTTTTAAGTTGAATCAGTGTTTAGTTAGCTACTAGTCTGCTAGTGTAATACCGTACAATTTAAATTAGGCTATTTATGTTCAATTGCTTATATTTTTCACGCCCATTATGTAAATAATACGGATTAGATGATTACTTTTGATATTTTTAAAATTTATTAATTTTGTAATTGGTTGCAATTTTTTTTACTCTTACAATTTTGTGCACTTTTGCAACCAACCTCCAAATGTTGGATATTGCGATGTCGTTCGTTTTAAGAAACAGCCATTTGCATATATGCTTTTATCTCTTGATTTGTACGGCGATTTATCGTACAGAAGCACTTAAAAGCTACAAAGACTCAAACAAGAAATAATTGGTAAATATACAGATTGAAATAATAAAAGGTTTTTAATAATCTGTTGCGACGTATGCGTTTGATGCCTAAACAACAAGCTCTTCCAAAAAAAGGCAATGCAGCAATTTCATGCCATCGTTTACACGTCGGCGTCACGGCGAAACGAAATGTTGCGTTTCGAAAGGAGGCGAATAGCTGAAAATTACAAATTGAATTTCGGTGGGGAATATATTGAAGTCCATTACCCTGAACAAAATGTTTAATAATAATTAATGGCGACGCGTGTAGAAATATCCCATCATTTGTGGATTCTTCCACAAATTACTACGTTTAAGCAAAATTAACTTTTGAAAATTACATTTTTATTCATTCATCTTAGAAGTAAATTAATTATATATATAGTTAAGGAAACTTAAACGTCATTAAAAATAACAGCTTCAACTTTGATTTCTCCTTGTTTGATTTTGAATAATGTAATATTTTCATTACGAATTTTTCCAAACTCGTTAAATTATATGTGTGCTAAAAGTACACCTGTAGTAAATTAATGGTACCGTAGATATTTTTTTTAATGTAAGTCAAATTTTATTGTTCAGTCCAATAACATGAGCAATTATGCTGCGCCAGTTTGTCAATTCTCTGAGTTTGAGGAAGGTGTGAAGGACCTGCCCGAGCTTCTTAATTCCGGCAAATTTTCGTGCGAAATTCTTGCCAGAGTTAAGAATTACAGTGAGACCTCGTTAGAGTAAACTTTTTGGGATATAGCACTTTTCTTTACTATAACACTATTTACTATATCGAGGACTGACTGTATAAGGAATCATCGATTACGATGAAGTTGGGCTCCATCATTTAATACTAGCATCGCTAGTTCACCAAACCTAAAATTACTGCTGGTGCTATAACCTGCCTCTACAAACAAAGTTTTTAATTACTGGTTATTTCACACGATTTTTTTGCACCTTGACTGAAGCTCAAAAGTCAACGGCCGCGAAAATTCGAGATCAGTTTTCGCAATATTTTCCTCACCTTCACACTCTGAGAGCTTTGCGCCGGAGTTTGATCGGAGCTAGAGGTCAGAGGATTTCTATACTAAAAACTGCGTGCTAATTGCATGCGAAAGGGTTATTTCTACTGTACGTCGATGTTTGCTTTGGATAATTTTTGGTGTACATTTTGTGAGCGATTTCCTCGTGAAATCTTCGCCTTTGTTCCCGCGGTAAAGTGTTGTGTGTGTTTTTGTTCTTCGCGATGGACTTCGAGGTGTCACCGAGATCAGATGGTTTAAACTGTTGGATGCGATATTTTTCAAGCTGTGAAATATAGGTATAGATAAACAGTCGTTAACACAGAACAAACATTTTATAGCAGAGATTAAAAAATTGTATAACTCGTAGAAAGCAGTTTACATGGGAAATATTACATTTGTAAATTGGTAACCAAACTAATATATGCCGTATCTAAATTTTTTATTTTATTTTTAACAGTGTAATAGAGAATAAATATATATTTTTTAAATATTTATTTTGACTACAAATGTTCATTTTTTTCGTTTTGTAATGAAATAATTTACAATTTATTTTCCGTAATGAATTATTTTTAGGGTAAAAACCTTTATTCTACAAATATCAAAATTACTGCATTATTGGCCGAAATTAGTTCTTTGTCCATTATTATTTTTATTCAAATTTAGAAAATATAACTTTAGCGAAAACTAAATATTTATAATTAAGTACGAAAAGAACTAAACTTTATTTATTTCAAAATAGGCCTAAGAGTTTGCCTAACGCCTCCGTAGATGTCGCCACCGTCGCGTTTAATGGCTCCGTTTTCGCATCGTCTGCCTTCCGCTTACCGACAAAAATACCACCGAAGTCAATTTTTGAGATCCTGCTTTCCCACAACGTATCAAACAGGCTTTGTAATACTTTCATTTCCTGAACATTCGACGTAATCTTTATGTACAATTTCACTTTGTCCTTTAGACGAGTTTCCAGACGAAATTTCTTGCTCCTCGTGCGATAAAACCGCTTCATATCTTTCTCCTGAGTCAACGGCGCGTGATGAATTCGCCGGGGAAGCTTCGAGACAAGTTTTTTGTTTACCGGGTTGATGGTGGTGATGATGGTGAGTGGATATTTCTGTTATTAAATTAGACGAAGACGCGCGTGGATCAACATCTGACGCCATTTCACTGGCGCTTTTTTTTTGCGATAGTTCACCTTTAAAAATACCGAATAATTTATCAATGTAAACATTTACACGGAATTATTCAAAGCGTGTTTATTTTACCTTGCTCTTTATGCTGCGAGTTTTTCTCATCCGAATCTGAGGAACTGTCCGAGTCAGCCGCGCTGTGGTCAATACTTTGGAATGGTTTAAGCGTTGGTTTGTCCCTTCGTGGTGAGTCGATCCATTTCATGGGACTGGTGGCTTTGTGGACACTGGTTGGCTTTTTAGAGCCGTTATTTGAGTCCGGTGACTTGGAAGGAGCTTTGCGAGTTGAGTCTACACGTCCAAATAAAGCGCGTGGAAGGGCAGGCGACAACCGCAAAGCAACGGGAATTGGCAGAGCCAGTTTCAAATCCCGACGATAATTCGCGTGTGGGTCAGCAGAAAGCATATGTTGGTCTAATTCCGCTTGCCATTCTTGTTCTCTTCTTTCCAGTTCTCGCATTTCTATTTCTCTACACAAATTTTTTATTCGTAAGTTTAAAATTTTACGTTACGTAAAATATTTACTAACTTCTCACGGTTGTAAATTTTAAAATCTTCACTAATCTGCTCCATTCGAGCTAAAAGTGGGTCTGGCTAAATGTTGTAAATAAGAAATATCACGTAGGGTAACCTAGGAAAATATTGATGATATGGTCATTTGGTAGTTTCTTACGAGGCCACTTAAAGATCCCTGCTGTTGTTGTTGCTCACGACGTGAGTTTTGCTTGGAAAGGCGTTTTTTCTTTTTGTGCAGCGGTTTCGCCTCGATGATCATTTCTTCCAACTCAAAAGTTGGGTCGCAGTTTAAGTGGTCCTTCTGTTTGCTCAAAAGGAAAAAAGAAATAATTTTTTTCCTACCGTTCTTTATCTTTATGACTTAACATTTTTTTTCTCCCTGATATTTGTTTTCTTTTTCGCTATCATCATATCCCTTTCTTTTTCTCCGCACCGTATTCTACACTTGGGACTTAATTTCATTTCCGAAACGTAAACTTTACTTTATATTAAAGCACAACTTCTCCTCTTTTATTTTAATCTTATTAAATTTTTTAACAGACGTTTTTAAAATTTATATTTCAGTCCCAACACCATTTTTTATTTAACCAAGTAAAACTAGATCGAGTTGGCATTTAATCTGCTAATGGACATAATTAATTTACTTTTCAAAACTGTTTATTTAGCTACCTTACAGTGGAATTATCCACACGAAGGTGTTTATTACTGAAACCAACGCAATCATAATAGCCAAGAGTCAGTTTCGTGGGTACTCACCGGTGGCACGTAAGGCGGTGGAATCTTTTTTCCAAGCAACGTCTCCGCCTGAACGTCGGCGAGATAAGGTAGCTTCATGATTTCACTCAGCGTGGATATTCTGTTTTCCCATTTCACGCACAACAGCTGAAAAGAAACGATTTATCTTTAAGTTTATTAGGTTTAATAATAAAAGTAGCTAGCTCAAGATTTTAGTACAACGCGCGTTTAAACACAACCGTTTTATGTTCTTTTAGTTGACGTATTTATTGCAGAATTCGTAGTTAAAATGAGCATCGAATGGACACCAGTTCGGTTTACTCGGTGATTTATGATGTTTCCACACCGTCTATTTTTCACGTTGGATTGGACGGTGAATAATTTGTTCTTACGGAGCGTTGTAAAAGCTGGCTATTAAAGGTTTGCGGGGTAGGTTTAGTGAGACAAATATAAAGTAGAAGAATTTTCAATTTATTTTTGTTTACTGCAAATGCTTTTTTTTTTAAGGAGGGGAATTGTAATGCGGTGAATGTGATGAATGATCAAGTTGTGCGTTTTGTCTTTTTATCCCTTTGAATAAAAGGTGACGGAATTTAATAGATGTATGGTCGCACGGTTTTTGTCACGTGTAGAATGAAATATCGTTTTCTCGAGAAGCGTTTATTTAAATCCAGCTTTGAAATCTAAGCGTGAAGAGAACGCGTTGACACCGTTTCTCACTATCTCACGTCCCTCGTGTCAAATCTCTTTTTGTAAATATCATCCGCGCTTTTGTGTGAAAAATGCGTTTTCTTCAGGTCAAATTTCAACTTCAACATTTCAAAATTGTGGATAACGTCTACAGTGTGAGCGTAGCCTTGATATGTAGAAATTACGCAAATTTGAAAAATATTTTTTGAAAAACCTTTAAGGTAATTCAAGCCGAAATATTGGTCAATACAACGATAAATCGAGATTATTATAAATCTCTACTCAGGTGCACTTCGATTGACATAATCAACTTTACTCTTTATTAACTGGTTGTAAACTAATTTCGCAGATTATTCACCCGAGTAAGGTTTAGTCATCAAAAGGTAACCCAGATGTAACATAGCCGAGTTTCAATTAATTAACGGTAAACACATTCCAGTTTTAAGACTGAACATGTTGAATTACCAAACAATTTTATTAAGCAAGATTTAATTAGTAGTTTGGCAACTCGACTTGAAGAGAATGTATCACTCAACAATTTTTTTTAGCAGATTTTACTCGATATTTAAATTCCTAGAATTATCCAATAAACTGTTTTCTTAATTACCTGCTAGGTATCGATAGTACGAAAGACTTTTCTAAGTCTCGTTGTCACTTTAACATTTTACTGTAATTACAATTCTAATCTCCGCGTTAATAAACACGACGTAGATATGCTTTATTCGCGGTTACTTTTACTATAAACGACGAGACGAAACCGGTGTAACATTCTATTAAAACCGAGACGCATACAAAAGCAAGCCACATAAATATTTCGGGTGTACCGCAGATCGTGATCTCACATTTGCCAACTGAACCAAACCCGAGCTACGCATTACTTTCTACTCTCAACCCAGGTAAAACTTTTTATGTCATAAATTTCTTTTTTTCTTTCCCTCACTTCAACCTAATCTTTTTTTTTTTTTTCAGAGTGAAAAACTTGGTGTGAGAATGGTTGAAAGCTGAACGAATCGATTTGAATTACACCGCGGCTGTTTTCTTTTAAGATCTCTCCAAAGAACATTACTAGACACTTGTGAGAGGGAAGAAAATCTCAAAAAATATTGACGACGCGTGACTACGGAATTACTCTAATTCTAAAAAATCACAAACCCAGCTATCTATTCATCTCCCTTGATGCCGACAAGGAATTCATTTCTTTTCTTACCCTACTCAAGAGATCTCTCATTCCACTGGAGAGCGAAGAGGAGAAGTGAACGTTATAGAGAGCAAACATCTGACGAATCTCCGCAATAGAAGTGCCTGAGTGAATGTCAAATGGCCTCTGCAAAAATATAATACGACGTGGAAAAAACAACCTAAGTATACTATACAATTCGGACAACGCCCAAATGGACTCTAGGGCCAAAACCGTTTGTCGATATTTACTCTTAAGGTTTATTTACCTTATTGCGCAGCATTTCATAAGCGCATACTCCTAAAGACCACCAATCCACTGCGTAGGAATATCCAGGACATTCATCCATTGCGCAATCGAATACTTCTGGGGCTATGTAATAAGAATATAGTACAGTATAATAAATATTAAAGTTTAGTTTGATGTTGGTCAATATCTCTGTTATTTACCCATATATGGTTTTGTTCCAGTCATAGACGTTGCTAGTTGTCTATCGTGGAGTATCGTGGCAATATTGAAGTCAGTAATATGTACGTGCCCTGGGTACGTGAAAAGAGTAGAAAAAAATTGAACGCAATTTGAATTAATTTTGGAGACTGGGAGAAGATGATGGGCAGATGGTAATGGATTTGGACGAAATTGGAAAAGTTTTGTTCGTTCTGCTTTGAGGCATTATTTGCATGTGGATTAGAACAGCTGTGGGAAGTCAAGTTTGAATACCTAAGACAAATGTGTGTCTTTATGTAAATTGTAAAAGACTTTCCCCATTTTTCTCTTTGGGTCGAGTGACATAACGTTCTATTTTTCCATTACATTCTTTCGTCTGACACGCACTGTGTGAATGACACGTGCCCTCGAGCAAAATTAATTAAAAATGAACGCGATAGTTACCCATCCAGTGAATAAAGGCTTTTCCATCGTTTCACGATAACGTTAAAATCAAATTTAATCTCGTCTCCAGGAAAAAAAAGCACTTGAGGGGCTGTTGAGGATTTTTTTTATTCCTTGTAAAACGGGGTTGACATTCTTTTAGGCATCCGTGTTTTGAAGAGCAAACGCTGAGTATGTTTTACGGTTGGTAATAAATTTTCAAGATGTTTCTAGATAGTTAGTTTAACGTTACGTCTACTTGAAACTTATTAATCAACTTTATTGCTCTGCGGAAGTAATGCACGGTATCGTAAACTACCTCACCAATTACGTAAAAGGATGTTAATTTTCTAAGAGAACTAATTTACAGTTCCATTTAGACTACAGTAACACAAAATTGTTGTTTGAGGGTTTAAGATAAAAATAGAAAAATGAGGAAAATTTTGTAATCAAGCTTACCTAGTTCATCCAACAAGATGTTATCGGGTTTAATATCCCTGAAAGATGAGAAAAAAATAAAGTTTATGTGCAGTAATGGAAGGTCGAAAGAAAAGAGCAAAGGATGAACCAGACAGCAACATCGCAAATGAAATTGTGAGCACTCAAGCTCAGCCATCACGTTCTTTTTTGGGGAGGAAAAAATTGAAAAAGAAGTTACCTGTAAATTGTAAAAGCACAAGACATTAATTTAAAGAGTAGTTGAAATTACTCTTAAAAAGAAATTTTTTTCGAATTTTAATTCGTCAAATTCCTTTGAGCTATTTTTGAAACGAGATTGCAAAGTTTAGGAATGTAAATTAGAAGAGAAAAGATGAATTGGGTTCCACCACCTCAACTTAGGAAGAGTCGAGACATTGAACTTAACGTCTTTTCCACTACTCGATGAACATTTATCAAATGTACGAAAAGACGAGCGTTGGAGTAAATTGTAGTTTATGTGGCACGTTTGACCCATTTCCTTTATGACTTTGGCACCGTGTGTTGAGGGTTATGATTTACTGCCATTGACAACGAGCGCGCATACGCAACACAACGCTAGGTTCGCACGAAAACATCCGCATCCATAGAGATAAATTTCAATCTACTATAATGTTGAGTAAAATTTTATAAGAAAAGTTTTTTTGGGAAACGTGAAGGAAATTTTACCCACGTTTTCAAAGTGAGGCGAGTTTGCATCGCGTGTTTGTAAGTAATTGCTTTCAAAGAAAATGTCACTTTTTGAGAAAAACCAGACGTTGGAGTCTGAATCTCGATGAAATGGCAGTAAGATGATGGGTTGATGCGAGTAAATATTTGGTAAGGGAAAAGTTACAGTGCATGAACGAAAGTAAACAGTGTTCGTGAGCAATTCGAAGTCGAGGGCCGTGATGTTTTTCGTATTAAAATTTACTTTTGCTTGAGCGAAGAAGTTTCTTCTACGCCCTCGTATACAGGAAATTTACAAAATCGCTCGAGCGACAACGACGGATGGGGATGCAAAGAGGTCACTATGGAAACGCGTGTAAATAAACGCGCAGGAAAATTAAGATGTTGCCAACGTGAGAAATTTGCAATACTGTACCAACATCTACAAAACACTGACAGCAGGTTGTGCACATTGCATCTCATTTGTTTTTTCCTCTTTTTTTATGCAACCTAAGGGTTAAAAAGAAAAAAACAAGAAAAAAACAAAAAACGATGCGTTCACTGAAGCGAACATTAGCGCGTATGATGTTGTTGATGTTAGCGGCAATCCGAGAGAAAACAAAAATAAGAACATTGCATTTTTCCACCTTTTTATTATTTTTTTTGGTGCGTCGTATTGATCTCTAGAAGAATTACTTTTTTTCTTTCTTTTTCATCTTGGTGCTTTTTTCCTTTTCTTGCTCGTTTCTTGGTAATGAGAATAATTGGCAACCATCAGCTACCAAACAAATGTCTGCTCGTACACTAACTACAAACCACTTTACTCCCCGCTAATGAATCCACTAACATTCTTTTACAACTTTTTTCCCTTTCCTTGATTTTTTTTTTGTTAGTACAACCTTCTCGATAAGGGATCAGCACTTAAACCCTAACTTTTTTCTCTTCGTTATTGAAGATGAGAAAGAGTTTCAAGCCGTCGAGATTTAAAAACACCGTTATTGAAGATTGGGTTAATTATAACGATTAATCAATTTGATCACGACGACCGTGGCAGGAAATGAAAATTGGAGGAAACTAAATTTCTATTTCTATTTTTTTTCTTCTTCTTCTCACCTGTGGATGACGTGTTGTTGTTGGAGATAATCCAACGCCAGAGTGACTTCGCACACGTAAAATTTAACTCTGGCTTCGTCGAATCGCCCGCTTTGTTGAATGTGATAGCGAAGATCGCCGCCGAGTAATAAGTCGACCACCATAAACATATCCTCGGCGTCTTGAAATGAAAACCACAAGTTCGCCAAGAAAGGGTGATTCAACAGTGCAAGAATTTCGATTTCTCGCAACACGTTCCGAATTGCGTCTTTCTCGATGCATTGAGCTTTATTCATGTACTTCATCGCGTACATCTTTTTACTATTAATCCTTTGCACAATGCAAACCTATCAACACAAA
>JAQIWS010001110.1:0-13335 GCA_034696085.1 Stigmatogaster subterranea | reverse complement strand
TCCGTATTCCGGTGTGCTGTTATTATTCAATTATTAAAGAAAGAAGAAAAAAAATACTTCACCGCATGAGAGATTATGCCGAAGTATACTCAAGTCGCCGCCATGTTCCGATTGATAAACTAACCACTAGATGGCGAAACACATCGAGCGGCGGACATGTTTGTTTCTTACTTGTAATTGTAATCGATAAACATTGTTTGTGTTTTTGCGCACAATTGTAGTCAGGATTTTTCTAGTGAAATTGTAACTTGGTGATACAGTCGTTAATTACCGTTGCGGTTGCAACAATCGGGAGATATTTAAAAAAGAACAATTTTGTTTCGGTGGTAAGTGCGGCCGCTACTGCCTGAATCATTTAAATGTTAGTACAGTAACAAATTCAATTTGGACTATCGTAATTAAGATAATCGGAAATAATTTACTATTACACACACATATTCACTATAAAAGGGCGTAAACGTACCTTACTTTACTTCAACGTAAACTATATTTGTTGATTTTATGTTTGGTTATTTCTTCGATTATAGGTTCTAATTAAGGAGATGCTGTGTTTAGAAGATGAGTGATACTCATCATCTTGGAGCAAATCATCGTCTCGGTGAAGTTGAGCACGCTACACTCCTATCTCAAGATATTGGAGCTTTGTACACGTGTGAAGATTACAGCGATGTTGTGTTGATGGTAGATGGCCAACGTTTTTACAGTCATAAAGTAATTTTAGCTGCTCGCAGCGAATACTTCAGGTTTGTGTTAACGGCAATTACTAAACTATAAAATGTTAATTTGATTGTAAAAGTAAAATATTTTATAGAGCTTTACTATATGGTGGCCTACGTGAATCTCAACAGACAGAAATAGAATTAAAAGGAGCTTCATTAGATCCTTTTCGGGTTCTGTTGAAGTATATTTACACAGGACACATGGTTTTGGTTAATCTAAAAGTATGTATATTTCTAAATTAATATTTCATGGCAGAAAAATGTTATTACGAGTTTTAATTTTGTTTTGTTGTAGGAAGAAGTAATTTTAGATATTTTGGGTCTTACTCATCAATATGGATTTGAGGAGTTAGAAACCTCCATATCAGACTATTTAAAAGCAATTCTTAACATTCGCAATGTGTGTATGATTTACGACATGGCTAGTCTTTACCAATTGGCTTCTCTCGTGGATGTCTGCTGCAATTTTATGGATAGACATGCGATTGATATATTGCGTCATGAATCTTTCTTAAATTTGTCAGCGGTAGATTAAGAACCAATTAACTTATTAAGTTTGTAAGACCTCCTTTTCATAATTAAAGAACTATTTAATCTTTTAGACTGCGTTGAAGGAGATGATTCGGCGTGACTCTTTTTACGCACCAGAAGTTGAAATATTTCGGGTAGTTTGTGATTGGATACGTCATAATCCGACTGTCGATACTCAAGACATTCTTGCTGAAGTACGGTTACCCTTGATGCAGCTACCTGAATTATTAAACGTAGTGAGGCCGACTGGATTAATTAGCCCTGATGCCATTCTGGATGCGATTAAAGCGCGAACTGAAAGCCGAGACATGGATTTGAAATACCGAGGATATTTAAGTAACTGAACACGTTAAATCTTACTCAATTTTATTTATACTGACTTTTCTCGCAGTGCCTGAAGAAAATGTTGCGTCTCCTAAGCACGAAACACAAGTGCTACATGGAGAAATGAGGTCTGCCCTTCTAGATGGAGATAGTCAAAATTACGACATGGAACGTGGTTTTACGCGGCATCCTATTGACGATAATAATGGACAAGGAATTCTGATTAAACTAGGGTATCCATGCATTGTAAATCATATACGAATGTTATTATGGGACAGAGATACAAGGTGAATTATACTGAAACTATTCCAAGCCGTAAATGAATTTAATTTACTCAATACAGTACTGTTGTTGATATAAGGTCGTATTCCTATTACATTGAAGTATCAATGGATCAAAAAGACTGGGTCGTTATTGTTGACCACTCCGAATATTTATGTCGTTCGTGGCAGTATCTTTATTTTCCTCAACGGGTGGTTAGGTAAAGATCACTAGCGTGCGAAATTAATTGCTATATTGCGATGAGGAAAAGTTAATGATTTGTGTTCAATCTATTGCAGTTATATCCGCATCGTTGGAACACACAACACTGTAAACAGGATTTTTCATGTTGTATGCTTCGAATGTAGTTTCACCAATAATGTTCTCCCATTGGACGATGGATTAGTAGGTAATTATTAAACGCCAATATGTTAACTTAATAAATTTTTGTGATTAATTTTCTTTTCGTTTTAATTCCAGTTCCTACTGAAAATGTGGCAACCATTCAGGCGTGCGCAAGTGTAATTGAAGGCGTTAGCAGAAGTCGCAATGCGTTGCTAAACGGTGACACGCGCAATTACGACTGGGATTCTGGTTACACTTGTCATCAATTGGGAAGTGGCGCGATCGTTGTACAATTGGCACAGCCATATGTTATTGATTCATGCAGGTAAATAATTAGTGTTTAAAACTCACTACTCTAGACGGTTTAAAAAATAATCACATTTTAAGGTTATTGCTATGGGATTGCGACGATCGCAGTTATAGTTATTATATCGAAGTATCAACCGACCAGCGTCAGTGGAAAGAAGTGACCAATAAAAGAACTGAAGCGTGCAAGTGAGAATGTTTAACAGTTGAAATAAAAACTAAAAAAATCAATTATTTATTAGTTGATTAATTATTGTTGTCCTCCTTAGATCATGGCAAACTATTTATTTCGATCGTTTACCTGTAACATTCATCAGAATTGTAGGAACTAGAAACACAGCCAATGAGGTTCCACCTTCTTTCATTTAAATAATTAGCTTACATGTCAACGATTTTATTTGTACGTAGGTCTTCCATTGTGTACATTTTGAATGCCCGGCCCAGGCAGAAGTTCCTAATCTATGCATAATTAATGCAGAGAATGCTGCACCTGATAACGCGAACAGTGCCTCAGAAGCTCAATCCTTTGGTCGCAGTTTTGCAAACGTAAATTAATTCTGGCGTCAATGTTTCTTGCAGCTGTAGTTATTTACTTTTGTAAAATCAAATACAATTTAATATTTTTATCGTTGGCAAACAAATTCCAAAAGCATATCTGTTGCTAAATCACTGTGATATTGATTTGTAATTGTGTCAATTGTCATTGTTTTTTTTTCTTCTTGTGTACAGATTTCCAACTCACAAATCTTGCGTGTAAATTTCTTTGCACTTGCAGTTCAGTCGGTTCGTAAATAAAACAAATATTTGTTAACATTACAATAATATTAATTTTATTCTTAACTAACTTCTTACTTTATTTTCTTGACGTAAAAGTTACTGGTGAAATGCATTGAGAAGTGACTGGTGTACTGTCTTAATAACGACCCACCACATGCAAAACACTTGGTTGTGCAAAATTGTGGAAATGTTTACAAAACAGTACATCAGCCACTTATCAATGCTCTTCAAAATTATCTTCAATTCATGAAAAAATGATCGAATGTATTTTATCTGCTAAGTATACTTAAGTAACACTAAAAAAGCAAGTTGACTAAAACAACATCTGAGTAATAATAAAAAGGTTAATTTAATTAAAACATTGAAATACTCATAACTCGTCTTCACACTCAAGAGACAAAAATAACTCATCCAGCGAAAGGATAGGTTCAACAATCGTAGGAGTGCCAGCTCCAATTGCATTAGGCAGTTTTCCCGGGTGAGCCTTTAAGAATCTTAAAACACACTTCGCCGCATTGACTTTAGCAGCTTTAGAACTCTTTCCAATTCCTTGAAATGTTTTCCCACCAATGCGTACGGCTACGATAAATTTGCTTACGTCTTTCTCATCGTCATCATTTTTCAATGGCTCCGCTTTACTGCAACATTACCTTTCGTCTTAGCACTACACTTCACTAATATGAAATTCTGTTATAATTACCTAAACGTAATTCCCGGAAAGATTTCATAAACATCCCGTACAGGTGGTTTCGGTGGTGAAACGCAACATTCAGCTAAAATTTATTGTAATACAGTTGGTAAAAGGTAAAGATTTTTCTCTCTCAATTTGAATTAAGATAGATTTACCTATAACGGGTTCCATCATTTTGTAGTATACATTCCAAACGGTATCCAGATTGCCTCCACTATCCAAATAAATTGCTCCAGCGACAGACTCAAATACGTCACCTAAGGCTTTGGGAACCTCGACTTCTTCTTCATCAACACAATCTACTTCATCAAAGAGGAGCTACCCAAAATTTCAAATGTATACAATATCTATAGAATGACTAGCAATGTATTTAACTGCGTACCATATAATCTTTCTTTTCTCGTTCTATTAAAGCCAAAAAATTGCGAATAGCTTCAAACAAAGATGGGCTACAAGCCTTCAAACATTGATGAAAAGAATGTTTCACAGCTATTCTCGCTAGTGTGATGTTGTTCACTAGGGCTGATCTAAGATCAGTTAAATCCCCTGGCGAAAATTTTCTGTCATCTTTAAACAAATGCCATGTTATCAAGTAATCTGAAAGACATATACAGTAATTATGATAATTAAAAGTAATACTTGGCAGTAAGTAGGTTAACGTACCAATAAGAGCATCACCCAGATATTCCAAACGCTGATAGCAATCAGTCAAGTTGTTTTTGAAATAAGACGGGTGGGTGATGGCTTGGAGCAAAAATGATTTATCCTCAAATTTATAACCAATCTTCTCCTCCAATTCTTGTAAATCGACCGACATTGCAGAAGACAGATTGTGGCGATTGGTTACAAAGGCAGTTTTTGGTAAATTGAATACACTCCCATCACACGTGTTACTGGAAGCAGCACTATTAATGCCGGCAAATATTGGAATCCCAAGCCATATTAAAAATTGGAGAGCTGCGTCACATCCAGAATGCAATAAATATGCTCCCACTATTGCTTCCACAGCGTCTGCTACGCTTTTGTCTGGAATGCATTGCTTCAGTAAATTATTAACAACGTTGTCTTCTCTCGATAATTTGAGAACACTTTCTGCAGCTTTTTTGCCAGTATTATCTGTGTGAATATTTTTCAAGACGCAAGACCAGATTTCATGCGAAACCATATTTCTTACATCGTGGCCCTTCACGTAATGCCACGCATGAAACGGAATGCCTGCTTCCACCAACTTTTCTTCCACTCCAGGTAACATTCCGAAAGCAGGAGGTAACCATTGCAAGTTGGGAGAAAAAATTTCCACTTTTGGCAAATTGCTAATATCTTTCTTCTTAGCTAATTGATACAGGTAGGAATTTGAAACCAATTTTCCTCTAGCGCTCGTAAGTTTGCCTTCATCAGCATCGGGATAATTGCAGAAGAGATAAAGAGTTGTAACATATTTAAGAAACGAATCGCCCAAAATTTCCAGTCGTTCTAAATTAAAACAATCATTGGCCGCCCTAGTAGTCACCGCATTCAAAATCACATTGGGCGTTGGTAATTTTTCCCCATACGAATACAATTGTTCGCATTCTTCCACCTGAAAATCTTTTTCCCAATTCGGTTCGAGCAGTATTGCTGTTTCTCTGCACTCCTTCTCGACAGTGGACATTCTGGAGACCGGAAGTAAATTTAAGCTTTCAGTCGATTTAATCGTCATCTGAACATCTAGCAAAAGTTGTCGACAAGACAACAAATCGTTCAAGCGGTAAATGGCACTCGGCAAATACTGTGCTTGTTTAAAAAGCGAAGCCTTGATTGGCAACACACCGCAAAGTTCAGGAATAAGCAACACATTGTATGGCAATACTTGGCCTCCCATGATTATTTGAGTCTTCTTGCGGGTGCGGGAAACAATTGGTTGCAACATGTTTGAAATCTTGGTAATCAATTTTACCCCCAGAAGTGGTTGAGTTAAATTCATAATTTCTGTTGAGTATTTTCCTTCATAATAATCTACAAAATTTTTATAACCATCTTTGGGAAATGACTGCGCTGGATTAAACTGTTCAAGAATCTCTTCCACAATGAACAAATTTCGGTCACTGCCGTGAAGCGGAACAACGACAGCGTTTGTAAATTTTTCCGCATCAAACACGAAGAATTTTCTTTGGGTATCAGAAGGCAATTCAAGATTTTTATAGCTAGTCGCGTTTTCAATTAATTCCCAATTGGGAAAATATGCAGGCATTTGGTTTGTACCCACTAAGAACAAAATAAAAATAAAAATCAATGCTTAACATATAACAAGCTAGTAGTAATATAGCAAACTTACGGTTTGTAAGGGGGATTATAAGCATTGAGAAATCCACTACCGTCGGGTTAAATTCCATTGTGCAAGGAAAAATATCCAGTAGTTCACAGAACAAGTTTTTGTGAAATAGAGCTATCTTTTCTAAATGCTCATCTTCAAAATTTATATTGTCACCAATCAGAACAATTTCAACCCACAGTTTTCCGAACGGCGAATTCAGTGGAAATGGATGAATCTGTAAGAATACGCGTGAAGAAATTAAGCTTTTTACTTTTTGCTGTGGTTACATTCCAACATTCTAACCTGAGGAATTTTATTTTTACTGAGTATTCCGAAAACTTCACTCGAATTTTCAGGATCGTAAATTCGATTCATTTTTTCAGCTTTCTCAGTTTTAGAAAACTTGAACTGTACGCTATACAAAAAGCACGGCGTTTGTGCAACGGGACAATTTTTCTTGAATTCATTAGCAATCTGCAGAAAAATGATTGAATGTAATGCATGGTTAATTGAACTTCATCTATAGCAGAAAAAGCAATTACTTGTTTGGTGTATGATTGACGTCGTTTAGTAGACCCTGGTTGAGGATTACCGGCTGGTATAACCTCCTCTTCAAAAGTTATGAATTGACTCACGAACTCGATGTGGTCTCCCGTCGATGGAAGGAGATTGTCATTTAACTGACCTATGAAGAAATACAGTAAATATGTATTGTATTGTAACTTAAGTCAAACAGTTTGTCACGTACCTGCTTCATGGAGTGCAATGCATGCTTTCATCGCGACAGATTTCTTGGCCATTTTCACGGTGCTGAACACATCACCCTAAGAATTTAAAAAAATATTTTTCGTAAATTTTTCATATAATTATTCATCGCGAAAAAAAGAACCTTAATGGGGTAACGAATCGTCGAATTAACCGGTAACCACACTATGCATCGATAATGTTGCTTCAATGCCACAGATGTATTATTTTGAATGAGAACATCGAAATCATCATACAGATCCATATCATCTATCTCTTGGTCAACCAAAGAAGGAAATTTAGGGTTGATCTTCTGAAATTTTACTCTGGGCGTCAACCGAGTAAATCTGTCTTTTGGCAGCAAGGAACAATATCTACATCAATACAGTAGAAAATGACGCCAATCAGTAAACATCTTCCAAACTGTGAACTGAATTGTTACCTGTTGACCAATTGAATAGCACTGAACATGGTGACCGAAGGCCCTTCAGGACCGCGGGTGTAATATGGTGGAATTTCGGAGTCATAAAAGATATCTATCTCTTCTTGAGTCGGTGGCAACCTTTCGCGACATATAGTCAAAAGAGCCTAAACATTGATATATTTGTACTTTGTACTGAGTTGTTACAGCGAAATCTGAATATTTCCGCAGGCGGTACTTACATCCTCGATGCTTCGATACAATGTCACATTGGCGCAAAGTTCAGTATAATTATCTTCACTGCACAGTAAAACGTAATACGAATTCTTCCGGGATCGTGCCCTGCCTTTAGACTGGACGTACGAACGAAAATCTTTCGGTTCGTCGAAACGAATAACTAGATTGCACGTTGGAATATCCATTCCTTCTTCTACAACTCGAGTTGCAATGAGGACATTGCACTCTGCCGTTCGAAATTTGGTAATTTTTTCTTGTTGTCTGTTGGCTTTCATTTGCATGTAAGTAACTTTCGCAGGATCGGCTCCGTGGCCAATTACAAATTCTGAATTTATATAATCGTACTTTTCGTCGGCTTCTCTCAGATGTAGCAAAAATTTCTGTATAACCCACGCGATACTTCGTCTTTCAACGAATACAATCGCCTTGAAGCCACCAATTATGCGAGAATAGGATACTTTTTTAATGTCGCTGCAATCTCCAATTTCATCCAGAAGTTTAGCTTCTTCTGCAGCTTCTGCAGCTTCGGGAGTTGGCTGGACTTGATCTGGCTTGTACTGAACTAAAATCTCGAGTAATCTATTGACTTTAGGCGATGAAAATTCAATCATCGCGTCTGCTTCTGAATTAGGATACTTCCGTTGGAAATGTGCGTCAAGTTTTTCTGTGAGCTTCTCCAACAAATCCTTGATCGATATGAAATTGGGTCGACTATCATCTGTAATATCGTCTTCTGCCTTTTTCAACTCGACTAACGTTTGCTTTGCTAACAAATTAGCACACCACAATCCTAATACTCTGATCACGTACAACAAGTCCTTCAACAGTCTGCCTAGTTTTAACGTAGGACCAATTATAAATTTGTAATCTTCGTCCTCATCGGTAATAAAATCATCATCATCGTTGCCAGCAGAATCATCGTAATCCTCATCATACAAATCTTCGTCACTTACAAAGGACACTTTATCAGAATCAACCTCTGGAAGTTTTTTAAGTTCGTGATTGATAATTTCAACCAAACGGTTCTTCAGCGTGTCGAAGGACGTCGATTCCTTATAACACACGAAAACTTCGTCTGGTTTGGTAGCGAATAGAACAGCCATTGCAGTATTGGTGGGCGTTTCGATAACCGATTGAAGAGTAATTTCCAATTTTTTGATTCTGTTTAAAATTTGATTTGGCTTACATTTGCCATTTAAAACTGAAGCAGTCAATCCCAAAACTTTTGGATGATTTTCTTTAGGATATCTTGCAAAATTTTTCATTACTTGCACTATGGGATCTCCTCCAACAGCGTGATGACATTCATCAAATATTAACAAATTAACTTGAGATAGCGATAAAAATGACATAGTCAGGATGTTTACGAGAATTTGAGTTGTCATCACGAGAACTTCGTGCCTTTCAAGTTCTTGTCTCCAGACTTCACCATCCCATGTATCTACGTTCATGGATCCTGTGTAATGTCCAACTTTTAGTCCCGTACATTCTCGTATTACCGTCGACTGCTGTGCTACCAGAGGAACTAAAAGGGAGTGATACGGTTGATCGAATTACTGTTTAAAATTAATTAAACCATTAAAAAAATGTACTCAACCAGTTTTTGCTAGAAAGAACGTGCGCTTTCCTCCCTGAGAGTAAGGTTTCTTAATGTCAGCCATCATTTCTTTGATTAACATAACGGCGATGAATGTTTTACCAGAACCAGTTCCAAGACATACTACAATATTCTTTTTTAAAGCCTTCTCTAGCAACTCAACCTATGAATAATTAATAATAATTTAAGTTTCTTATCGGTTGAAGGCTCTCAAAAAAAAAAATTCAAAGTGATTGTAATCGTTTTTACACGTATGATAAACAGCACCTAAGTTTCAGTTTACGATTTCTTTTACCTTTTTTTTAAATACAGTAAGACAGTTTAGAATTGCGGCAATCGTGTAATAGAACAGCGGTACACCTCAAGTTCCTCTACCTTTCAATGAATAATAATAAAACTAATCCTTAATTTGCCTACCTGATACTCGCGCGGTGCGAAGATTTGGTCGGCAGAAGCCATCGGATCAAAAATATGTCGCACAAATATAAAGGAACGGTTGGGAAAACTGAAACCTCTTCACCCCTTCGCCCGGCTATCAACCGAAAGAGGGAATTCCCCCGTTAAGTTTCACTTTCTATTGCGCATTGAGCTGCGCAATGGAACAAGTTCATCCTGTTGATTTGTTGTTGAATGGTTGAAATCGTGCATTTTTGTTTTTCGTTATCCAATCACATTATTCTTTTCTTCGATGCATCGGGGATTGCACGTGATGATATATTGTACTTCGTACTGTTCATTCGTGACTCATTACACCAAATATAGTGTCCGCAAAATTCATTTTGCGCATACATTTTGCAAGATACAACACAAAAAACATTAATTAATATCCATTTATTTGCTGTAATACTTCTGATTAAATTTTTTTTTGTATTTTAAATAGAAAGTATATTTTTTCCAATTTTCTAATTAAACGAGGAATTTGCGAGAGAAAGAATAAAATTACTGGCGCTATTACTCGAGTCGCGCAGTATCGAATTACACTTTAGAAAACCCGGATCATGTAGAAAGTGGAGAGCGTCATCTCTCCTATGGCGGAATAGTATTAATTTTTGACTTTTGAGGAATTGTTTACTGCACGGAAATTAAAATAGATGTTTATTTCATTTTCCAGTTCAATGTAAAATGATTTTATTTTTTTTTGTCCTTTAAATCGTTAACTAATCGCTTGATTTCGCCTTTTACTTTGAGCCGAGAGGAAGTAGAAGTCGATGAGTGTTTCAGAGCAAAGGTCATGGAAACCTGATATGTGATATTTATTATCACGTTTAAAATTGATATTCAATTGTATTGCTACAAATTTTGGTAGTTCACTTAGTGTAGAACAGAGCTACCAAATTTTCTAATAGACATGACAGTTTGCTGATGAGAATCTCACCAGAAATTTCCTCGTAGTGTGTTTGCTCAAGGTAGTAATAACATGGAGTCATCTACTTTTTAATATTCTTAAAAGTCGCACTTTCTATGTCCATCATACTGAAATTATACTTATCATTTGGGAAAATGAACACAATTTTTTAACTTTCTTAGGGTGAAATTAATGTAAACCGTCTAAAATGGCAAGGACGCCTGTGATTCTTAACGTGTATGACATGGTGAGTTTTGTATCACAGTATTTTCTGGTACAAAGTATTTTTGAAATTCTATTTTTAGTATTGGATTAATGAATATGTTGCAAATCTGGGCATTGGTGTTTATCATTCTGGTGTTGAAGTTTATGGAACCGGTAAGGAAATACACTAGCTTTAAAGCGTGTTACCGTATTTCTTAACGATTCTCTTACAAATAGAATATGCATACGGAGGCCACCCTTACCCATTTAGTGGAATTTTCGAAATTTTACCTCGCGACGCAGAAGATTTGGGGGACCAATTTAAATTCAAGTAAAATTGAAACAAAGTTGTTAAATACTTACTTCATTCTATTATAATAAGATTTAAATTATTTCAGGCAATCTATCCATTTAGGGTATTCTGATTTTACTGAAGATGATGTTCGAAAAATCGTTAACGAATCTGGTAAAGATTTTCGAGGTGATAAATACCATTTGATGAATAAAAACTGCAATCATTTTTCTAGTGCGCTGACCCACGTGAGTTGTTCAGTTAAAATGCTTCACAATTTGAAGTTTTGATAATTTGTATTATTTTCAGACATTGTGTGGGAAGGAGATCCCAACTTGGGTGAATCGACTTGCATATTTCAGTTCCTGCGTACCATTTTTACAACGCTGTTTACCTCAGGAATGGCTAACACCAGTTGCGCTGCAAGTATCCATTAGAGATAACATGCAAGACAAAGATGATTCTTCCAACAGCTCGAGCGGCACTAATAGTCATAATGTATGAGCGAACATGTAAATAAAAAAAAGTATTTGTAGCTCGAAGATAGCGGCAGATTTAACGCGACAAAAGTGGCCTTTGCTCAATAGAGTTAAAAAAATTAATACAGTGCAGTGTTCACGGGGGATAAAGCGTGAAGATGACAAGCTCATAATATATTGTTAAGAATTTGTTTTCATAATCATCTATTTTTATAAGTTTGCTATTTTTCGCGAATTAGTTTAACATTTATCTAATCAATGATTTATGTTATATTGACGTGTGATTTTAACTACTTAGAATCACAGTTTTCACCAATTCAGTTTCCTTTCGAAATGCGTAACAATACGATATAAGTATATGATTAATACATTTATGAAATAGTATTTATATAAATTAATTAAAATTATTTATGATCTAAAGTAAGCGACTAATATGCATGTTACTCTCTACGGTAATTTGGAATTCGATTCACACCAGCTCTGTGATTAACATTAAAGATTAATCCTAGTCATTTTAGAAGTGATTAACTTTAAGCGTGCTTCCACGTTGAAGTTAAGGTGGTTATACTCATAATTGTGAAACATTTTTCTCTTTGATATATATTTTTTACTATACATGGTTAGGATTAAAACTAATCCTCCTTTACATACAAAATAACCGTGTAAAAATTGTTGTTAGTTAATGAAGTCATAATAGACACAAACAACAGATTTTTATTTTTTGTGTACAATGTATTTAAAGTTAGGATTGTGTACAAATTGTAATCTCACGTAAGTACGGAATATCGGTATAATAAAATCTTTCGATGAATGAAATGTTTACCACCTCACGAGGATGGTATCCCCATCTTCAACGGAGTAATGATTTAATTCCTTGAAATCGTTATCCAATGGGAATTCGACTTTAGCTGTCTTTTGCTGCAATATACCGCGGGTAATCATTGACCATTAATAATTTTCCACTGATGTTACCTTTTTGGAGATGTAAGATAAACTTGTTTGCTGAGAATCCACGCGCAGAACTTTTTCCAACAAACCTCTCATCTTTTGTACGGTCATCGTTACTAATAAAAAGAAATTAAATTGTAACGGCGCATTGCAATGCACGAATATGATTTTACTGTACGGGGTAATTTCTTAATTATTGGCGCTCTATCCGGAAGCTGCGGGCTGCAAATTTTGAGAGCTTATCACACTTAAGACAAACAAAAGGAAAGAGATTCCTGATATTGTAATTTCATGGAAGGATACACACTAATTTATTTTTTAAAGTTGTGTTTTGTTTTTTTAATTCTGATTCTTCTGCAGCTCCGTGACCTGTTTAAAAAGTTGAGTGAAAATAATTTTATTGTTATACAAGCTTATTGAACACACGAGTCACTAATTCCAAGTAGCGCGGGTGTTCTTTGATGAAATCCAAAGGTAAATCATCGGATCTTAAATCTTTTTTAAAATCGAGCCAAACTTGTCCATGTCTTTTTAAGTAGTCTAATTCAGCTCCTTTTCTTTCATCAGAAGTAACCTAGTTAAGATTTCTCGTTAATGGACGAACAATTTTATTTGACAATTGTCTAAATTCTAACAAACCTGAACTCGATTTAACATTTTTAAATTTCCAATCTTGGCAATAAATAACTGACGTACTGTTTGAGGTGAATCTTTCTCACAAATCGGATTATTTCTCATTCTGACCTCAATTAATTTTTGCAATTTGTTTAGTTCCGCAACATCGGTCCACTAATAACAAATGTTAAAAGTCAAGAATTCAG
>JAQIWS010001109.1:0-13344 GCA_034696085.1 Stigmatogaster subterranea | reverse complement strand
AATAAAACGTTGCGACGTCTAAAGTTGGTGGTCATCTACGAAACTGCTTATGAAATTTTTATTTGTCGATAATTTTTTACCAAACAATTTTTTATTGTTTGTTCCTGCCCTTAGCAACTCAAAAAAAATTGTTGCCAAAAGTATCGACAAATAAAAATTTCATAACCAGTTTCATAGATGACCACCAACTTTAGACGTCGTAACGTTTCATTGACTAAATTCAGGAGATCAAAATCTCAGGCAAAATTTTTCATGATATCCAGAACAACTTTGTATGCTGAAACAATGTATTTTTCCTAATCTTGAAGCAGTAAGAGTACCAATGGTTCAAACATCCAGTGTTAAAATCACCTCAAACCACACTTTACAACGTTTTTGCATGCGGAATAGGAAAATTCATGTTAAACATTAGCAGTCAGTCCTTTCGTCATAACTTGCCATTCAAAAAGATCTAATTGTTTGAGTGGAAAAGCATCACAGTACAGTCTAATTACGCTAAGAAACATGCCATCAGTGATTCTGTTAAGTTTTCGCCTGATGTTGTCAAAATTGTCCTACTGTCCAATTAATTATTTTCCACCACGATTTTGTAGGGGGGTCAATAATTCGCCAGTAGCAACGATGTTACTTTTACAAAATTAAATCGCTTCAATGCATAATTGAAGAAGCAGGCAAGCTCTTTTTAGTGAACTTTTAGTTTTTCTAATCACTTTGATTTGCTTGTTGGCGTTTACAGAATTTACAAAGACGAAAACTTAAAAGTGTAGGTGTCCAGTTATTTGTTTTGCCTACTGTAACTATACAATTACAATTCTGAGAAACTCCAATTTTCCCAACATGAAACCTATCAACAACCAAACCACTCGTAGCTCAATAAATATAATTTTTTCCCCCAAAACAATTAAAAACCTGTTCCATTGAGGGTGCAAAACTATAATCACAAAGAACTAACGCCAAAAAAAATTTCTCTTGCAATATTTATCGAATAAAAAATTATTTTTCCCACTCTGCCTACACGTTGTACTTAAATGTTTGTCCACATAGTTCAAAATTTCGTCACTCTGGCGCCACCGTCGAATAGCCTGCGCAGAAACATAAATTTTGATATTTTAGGGGGAGTCGGCAGTCCCTCTACTAGTTTGTCCAAGATGTAATGTACGTACATTCTCAACAGCATCTATAAAATCACGAGGATCTTTTCCGTATTTCCCAGAAAACATTGGCACTGATGAAATCATGAGGATCTTCTCCGTATTTCCCAGAAAACATTGGCACTGACGAAACCAACTCTGGATAAGTTTGCGCAGTTGTTATAGTTGATGGTACCACTGACGAATTTACAGAATGACTACCGTTCGAACCAGACATTGTAGACATTGCTCGCGAGATTCTGTCCATTGTTTCAGCCTGCATACGAATGATGGCTTCTAACGAAATTGAATTTCCTGCAGAGCTTCTTCTCTTGCTGTCCTTTTCATCCTCTTCTGAATATGAGTCGTTTTCCTTAGCTTTAGTTGCCTCAACTACTGCTGTTATTAACGCCTCAGTCTTTGATTCAAGGTCAGCTTCATATCTTTCCATGTTGTCGTCAATAATGGCAAACACAACATCATCTTTCTTTGCTGAGTCTGACAACTGTAAACCACGATTCCTTGCCTCCAACATCAAAACATCTCGGTTGTAAGCCATAATATCAATACGTTTCAAAGAGTACAGTCCTGTAGGCTTCACGTTCACCTTAGCAGTACCTGCCGTCGCCATTTTTCAAATCTGACTGTATAAGGATATTGTAAGTGTGTGACTAATTTTATCTGCACACACAATTTACTCGTATAAAACAAACAATTCAACCAAATAAAGGATACTGTAGCTGTCTTAAATGCTGTTTCACTTTTGCAAATTTCTCTTATGCAAATCCAACAACACAAAGTCAATGTCACTTTAACACAAGATATTTTCCAAACAAAAGTTTATAACTTCTCCTAGTTCTATTATTCTTCCATTCAGCTAACACTACTCCAGTCGAAAACAGTCCAAACAATAGTGGAAATGGCACACGTCAAACGAAAATGATAAGCCTAGCCACCCGTCTTACGCGTTGAGATTTAGCCCTCAATTCACTATTTACGATTTTTCAGTTTCTCGGAATTATCCCACCGTTCGCTTGTCGACTGCGCCATTATGTAAGCCACTTCTGAATCCGTAGTTGTTATATTGTCCAAACTCACCCTCTCAAACTCAATAAAACCAGACGAAAACTATTTCACGTGTTATTCCTTTACTATCAACGTAATAACTCAACTCTGTTACATCAGCACCACCTGGTGTTAAAACATAAAAATCAATAGATAAACTAAAGTCGGCAACAATATTCACCACGACCACTTACTGCGGAAGAAACTTAACAGTTATTTTACAAAAATCGTTGACATTTGATTTACTCTTGCTTCAAAAAAGGCATTCTATCTTTATTTTTTGGTAGTAGACTATGAAACGCAAATTTGATCATTAGTTTTCTCGCTGTAATGGTAATTTTATACTCTACGTAAAGCTTTTGTTATTTATTGCAAAGATGGGAAGAGTACAGAAAAACAATTATAGACGAAATGATAATCTTATTTGAGTTCTATACTCGCGATGATGTCGCAACCAAATCACGGTAGATGGCGAGTAAATGTGGGTTTTTCCCGACTCTGAATCTTGGAAGCTAGTTGTTACGCCTTAACAAATCATTTGGAGAAAAAAGAAGGCATATTCCACTGTGTGCTGATCGACTAATGATTTGGACCACGACGTTCGCGTGGAAATCGCTGCTCAGCAATCGTAAGTTTATTTTTATATTTTAGTTGAAACCGCAGATTTTTGCCGTTAGATTATTGTGGAATTAAGTCAATGATTTTTACTTGCGCAAAAAAAGTTATTTTTAAACACTATTCGTCAGTATTCACGATGATGCATGCTAATTTCCTGACTGATTCTCGACAAGTTTCAAAATTGTCTTAATTACACATTCCTTAAAACAAGCTTGCGAATTTTACTCAATTTTTTGTATATTAAATTGTGAACGAGAATAGATATAACACAAATGAATACGATAGCTGTTCGTTTAAAAGATTCACTATGTTATTTGCGTGTTAACGCCTGCTAGTATTTTGTATATTCAATTTCACTAAAAAATAATAAGAAAAAAAACTTAAATCAGTTTTCGCAAGAAGGAAGAAAAAAGGTTTTTAAATCCTCCACACAGAGGATGTTATTTTTAACGTTCACATTTTAAAGGAAAAAACAATAAGCTATTTTTTAGAGGAAAGAAACAGGAATTGAACGACAGCATCCGTTGTTATTCTATTTAATTTTTGTATGTTTTAATTGGAGCAACAACGATTTACTCAATTTGTGTGATCAATTTAATGGAACGTACAAGTACTTATTTGTAATTAATTTTAGTGTTATTGTATTAATCTACGAATACTATTGTATACAGCGACTGTAAATTCGTATTCTATTATCAGATGAATCGTTTGGAAATCTCCGCAAAAGCGTGCACGTTCCTGTTGCTTTTGAACACTTTGATAACACCGACGATTGCAGAAAGTGAATGTTTGTGCCAATTTAATGACGAAAACTGCACCCGACTGGTTCAAAACGATACAATATTTTACTCAACGGCTGACCGTTACGATATTCGTTACGACACTCCCATCTTTTACTCCACTGCTGCTGAAAATGTGACATCGTCAGGTTTGTCACTTAAAAGTGAGTGTTAAAGATTTTTATTTAATATTAAATGTTAATATTTTAGGAATTATTAAATGCTGGGAATCAAACTTCAAACCACAATTAATCGAGGTCGGAAAGTGTGAATATGGCCGTACTTTTCACGATGCTAACGAACTGGTCCCTAAATTTTCTTTTATACCAACATTTTATGCAAAATTTTCGTATTGCTACACTCATCAAAGCGACATTTCCAAGATTTCAGTGTGTTTAGTAAATAATGGCACAAATATACGTTGGTTGGGAAAGTATGAGAAAAATGACATACTCAATTCAGTCGAGGCGATTTTAAATTTTCCTGAAAAGGTGCGAATGATTTCCGTTCATGATGTTCCTATGAATTTTGACGTTCCGCATAACTTTACTATGATTGAGTACTTATCAATGAGCAATGTACAATTACAACAAATTCCCTCCAATTTTTTGAAAAGTGCGGGAAAACTCAGTACAGTTAGTTTCAGCCATAACAATATAAAGGAAATACGAGCAGAATCGTTCGTCAATCAGAGCAATTTATATAGTTTACAACTAAATCACAACGCAATTGAAATTCTTGGAATATGTACGCTAAATGAAACCAATAATTTTTTACTTTATATAAAGCAGTTGGAAGAACTATTTCTCACTCACAACAGAATATCAAAAATTTGCCCCAACTTCTTTCAATACAGTTCACGGTTGATAGTAATCGATTTAAGTTATAACAAAATTGTAACTTTAAACGGCGTTTTTGTTGGTAAGAGCGAGACCAATTTGGAAATATATTTGTCACATAATCTTTTAGATTATATATCCGATAAAGATTTTTTATTTTATCCTGGTTTACGCAGCTTGGATGTGGCGTACAATCGCATCAAATTTATTGACAAATTTGCATTTGCTTCTGTGGGACAGCACAATTTCTTCTTTTTTAACGCAACCAATAATTTTTTAAATTCGAGTGATTTTTTATTGCCCATAAAGAATTCTAACGCTTATATTTTTTTGCACAATAATAATCTTAAAAGTATTCCTGAATTATCAGAATTAGAAAGTTTTTTCTCTGTATTAGATCTGGGTGACAACTATATTTCGTACATTGAGTTTACCAATTTATTGTTTGGGGAAAATGCTTCTGTCAGTCTTCTAAACCTCGACAATAATAATATCAAAACAGTTGATTTTCAAGTACCAAATATTCTCAAGTGGACACGTTTCCTTGTTAGATTAAACAATAATCCATTAACTTGCGATTGTTCAGTCAAACCACTGCACAAATATATAACAAGCGGTAATGGTATTTTAGATGATCGACTAGACTTGGTTACCGATAGTTTATACTGTCATCAACCGCAATTGCTGCGTAACGTTTTACTAACTGATGTCAACGAGTGGTTTTTGCAATGTGCAGACGAAAATAATGGCTGTCCTCTTCATTGTTCGTGTCAATTTTTGCCTACAGGAACGATAGTTAATTGCAATTACCTGGGCGGTATTGCAGAATCAGTCGTCATGAAATTAAAACAATTGAAAAATTTGACTACCTTATCGTTAGAAAATAACAATCTAATCGCTTTGCCTCCACTAATGCTCGATGGCTTAGTACATTTAACCACCTTAAAGTTAGGACATAATTTGTTTACCAATTTACCCGAAGGTATTCTGACATCGTTACCACATTTGTTTCATTTTTCTGTCAACAATAATCAAATGGAAACTCTCAGTAATTCAATATTCCAAAATAGTGAAGAATTACAAGTAATTAACGTGTGTTGCAACAAATTAAAAATGATTGAACTGAACATTTCGCATTTGCACGAATTAAACTATGTGGACTTTAGTGACAATAATATACAGCACGTCGAGATACAATGGCCAAATAACTTAAAAGAGATTCTTTTGAACGGAAATTGCATCAAGAAGATTAATTTAATAAATATTCCAGTAAATTTGCATCGCGTCGATTTCAGTAGGAATAGATTTGAATACCTAAACATGTCTGAATTTGACCAGTTCGTCCATTCAAACGCTGTGTTTGACTTTTCAAACAATCGGATTACTGCTGTTTCGGAAACAGGCTTCGGGAAACCGAATAACGACGAAAGTGTAATTATTTTAACTAATAATCCGTTGCATTGCGACTGTAAACTGAAGTCTCTTTTGGATTATGTAAGAAAGGATAATGATGTGCTGAAGAAATATATTTTCAAAATTGACAATTTGTATTGTAACTCACCGGAATCCATGAAAAACAAACTCTTTGAAGATCTCGACGTATCAAAGTTGCCTTGTGAACATGATCAATGTGCCGTGGATTGTAAGTGTTACAAACAATTGGCATACGATTATCGAATAATGGAGTGTAGCAAATTTCCCGAATATAGTGTTGTTGGCGTCTTCAAAGAATTGTATATTCGAGATGGCAATACTAGACTTGGAGAAATTTCTTCGTCTGAATGGGAATCACTCAACGTGGTAAAAATTCAGAAACTAATTGACACGGTTGTAACAAGTGCAATTTTTTTATCAATGAAGAACTTGACTGCTGTAATAATAACCAACAACAAAAATTTTCATTTTTCTTCTAACGTGTTCTCTAATTTATCCGCACTGATCAGTCTCGATTTACATTCGAGTGGAATAACTGATCTTCAACAAAATTCGTTTCAAAGAGATTTTAAAATGCAAAACTTGAATCTGAGTTTCAATTCACTATCATCATTGCCTCGGGACATTTTCGTTGACTTAATCAATCTGCGTACAATCGACTTGAGCGGTAATGTTTTAAATCATTTAGAATCGAATTTGTTTGAAAATTTAAACAGTATTGCAACTCTTGTGTTAAAACAAAATTATTTGGCCAGTTTAGAAAAAAATATTTTTTCTAACTGCAAATTGTTGAAGAAATTAGACTTAAGTGAAAACTTAATTACCAGTCATGATTTGCGGTCTTTAGTTATTCCACCACTAATAACTACGATTATTTTCTCAAGAAATTCGATAACAAGTATTGAAACCAGTTGGAGTAATCTGCGTCACCTTCAGTCAATAGATTTAAGATCAAATTTAATTACTGTCCTGAATGTATCTCAGTTGAGCCAGTTTCCAGAGAACACAGACTTCAAACTGCAAAATAACAGCATTTCGAATGTACTTTGGTTCGTTAGTAATTATATTGAGGATAATGCATTTGTGACTGTAAAATTAGAAAATAATCCTTTCAAATGCGATTGTAATTTAAAATATTTTGTACAATCTTATAACCAAAGTTATAATAATCTGTTAAGAATTGACGACTTCAACAAGCTGTTGTGTGCTCAACCATTGGAATTAAATGGTACCTCACTTTCACAAATTGTGTATGAAAATTTGTATTGTAATTTGGAAAATTGCTCGAAAAGTTGTATTTGCAGACATTACTCTAATGTTGAGGTCAATGTTGTTAAGTGTAACGTAACGAATGAAACGGATTTACGAATTTGCCCTGACGTTGTCAACGAATTATACTTGCGTGGCAATTTAAATGTTACATTTTTACAAAATTATTGCTGGAAATTGTTAAAGAAATTGTACGTAACTCATAATTCTTTTATTGCTAACATTTCAAATAATTTGTTACAACATCACAAATTATTAATAGAATTAGGTCTCACAAGAAATCAAATGCGCCAAGTACCCTCCAAACTATTCCAGTTCACTCCTAATATTGAAGTTGTTGACTTTAGCAATAATTTGTTAGCTGAATTGTCATCTCAAATATTCGTCACTCTTTTTAGATTAAAAAAAATTGACGTTAGTGGTAACCGACTTAAATTGATTGATTGGCAAATTCCATTTGGCGTAGAATCGTTAAATCTTGCAGAAAATAGAATCGAAAACGTTACAATTCCAAAACTGAACGATCACTACCAATTGAAAATTTTAAATCTCTCAAAAAACAGCTTAAAAAGAGTGCCGAATAAACCAGATTTTTTATTTTACCTTAAACATTTGCAAATTTTAGATCTCAGTCACAATAATATTGCAATCGATTGCAATGATCGAGTCGCATTGTTTCCTATTTCTCTACAATCACTGAATCTGTCACACAATCGTTTACGTTGCACACATTTCTGGAATGAATATGATAAACCTTCATCGAGGTTTAACAATTTTGACTTAAGCCATAATCAGATTGTATCACTTCATATTAAAGACTTTTTGTTTAGTAATAATAGCGAATTAGTGCTAATCATGCAAAATTGTTGTTTTTCAAATTACACGTTGAGTGTTACGTATACCAAAAATGACACATGGAATCTTTTGTTGGGCATTGATATTTCAAACAACAAACAAATTGAGTGTGATTGTAACATTAAGCAGTACCATGATTTAAAGAGAATTCAAAATGGTAGTTTAGCTTTGGATCTGAAATTGGTTACCAACAGCGAATGCAACTTGGGTAATTTTGAAATTAATTTAAATTTAATTTCCAAATTTTATTTTATTTCAAACATTAGCTATTGTTCAGTAATTGAAAACTGCCCAGTTCATTGTTTTTGTTTGAAATCAAATGCTGCCATTCATATATTTTGTGTGGAAAAAGGTTTCACCTCATTGCCATCATCTTGTCCATTAATTAACGTGCAATACTTAAATATGGATTATAACAATCTTTCCGTTCTCAAAGATTTAAGTCATCCAAATTGGAATAATACAATCGTGATTTCGTTGAGACATAACAAGATCCGCTCCATATTGAAAGAAAATTTGTCGTCTCTACAATTTTTGCAATTTGTATTTTTGGATGGTAACCTGTTGTACTCACCATCCGGTTGGTTAGAATATTTTGTGCGTAAGAATATTTTGCCGTTTAATATAACTTTATCGGATAATCCCTGGTCGTGTACGTGCGATGACAAATTATTTCAAAAATGGGTGACAAATTTTTCAAGTAGAAATGTGATATTAGATGTTGTTGATATGTACTGTTTTGATGGAATTTTATTCACAAACGTTGACATGTGCCCAAGTAAAATTGTAACAATATTATTACCCGTTGAAATTGTAACAATATTATTACCCGTTTTAACATTTTTTTTTGTAATTTTGATTTTGATTGTATTTTATTATCGCAAGAAAACATTGGTTCACGCATGGTGTTTTAGTAAAAACATGTGCGGTTGTTGCGTAAACGAAGCTGAAATTGATTTGGATAAGGAATACGACGCTTTTTTATCGTATTGCGTAGAAGATGAGCAATATGTTATTCGTGAACTGTTATCTGGACTAGAAGAACGACAACCAGTTTACAAAGTGTGCGTTCACCAACGAGACTGGATAGCGGGTGTTCCCATTGTGGAACAAATCGAGACCTCTGTTAAAAACAGTCGGCGTACAATCATCGTGCTATCGCCAAACTTTACCAAAAGCACTTGGGCAAACGTGGAATTCCGCATCGCAAATCTACAGTCGTTGGAGGATAAAATCAACCGCGTCATCGCGATTGTCCTCGACGAGGATTTCCTCACGGATGATTTAGATCCAGAATTTAAAGCATACCTCTCCATGACCACGTACTTAAAAGCGGATGATCCTCACTTTTGGAAAAAGCTTCGTTACGCAATGCCGCACAAAGTTCCAGTGCGTAAGAATGCACGCAAAAGAGTGTCAAATTTAAATTTAGTTGAAGCTGAAGATACAGTTTAATCATGTAGACAGTAATGACATACCGGTATATGTGTATTGTACTCATCATTTATGTTTTTTTTTTGTAGTCAAAACTAATATTGGAAAGTTAATCTTACTTGCAAAATGTACTGATTATCATTATTATGCTTGTGAAATAAAAACATTATAATCAGAAACTCCCTGATTTTTTTTATGTTGTCCTTTCTTAATTATTATTATTATTATTGTAATTTGTGGTGCTACAAGATTGCTACTATTATTTTTGGTTAATCGTTAATCAAGATCAAGCAAAAATAGAAGAACTTTTACAAAGGTAATTATTCACAATTAAAATACGATTAGTTTGGTGTTACGGTACTAAAAATTCAAACCTAAAATATTTTTAAAATTTTTAATTTTTATTGTCAAAATAAAAAATAATTTTGAGCAATTTCAAATTTTCAAATATTCAAAATACACAAAAAATTGATCTTTATAACAAAAAATATTTATTTACTGAAAAAAAAGTCAATAAAATAAAACATCATAAAATGTAAATTTCCATCATTTTCAATTCAAATATTGAAATACTGAAATTGAAATTTTGTATATTCAAGTATTCAGATCTGCAAAAATAAAACAACATCGAGAAAACACCATAAATTTTTTTTCATTTTTAATCTAAAAATTTATTTTCTCATTTGAAAAAAACAAAAATAAAAACAAAAAATGGCAAATTTTTCAATTTTCAGGGCTAGTTTAATTCAATTTCAACTTCTTCACTAAATTTTCTTTTCATAATATAGCAGAGCAGTATTAAATAACCCAAAAAAATTTACTTTATTCAATTACTTGGTGAAAACATTAGGATTAAATTTTAATTTTAATCTTAATCTTAGTTTCATCAAATGGTTGTTTAATTTTCTAGAGCAAATGCTGTTGCGAAATGCATTTGGAAGAATTTTACTAAGATACATCTGCTATGCACTGAAAATTTTCCCTGGCGAGAAAAGTTAAAATTTTGTTTGTCGTAATTGTTATAATGTCATTCTTTGAAATGATTATAAGAAGTTGCTGAAATTCGAAATGTTTATAATCTCGTAGAATTGAGAACGCAATTTTTCTGTAGTAAGATTAATGGTATCTGGAGAATTCTCAGACTCGTAACTGACAGATCCTCAACTGACAGAATCGTCACTGAACTGACAGACTGATTTTCTAACAATTTCTAGCGTGACATGGTTGGAATTAATATTAAATTGGAGGTAATAGGTAACGTTTTCTTACCACGTGTTTTTGCTAAATCCATGGCTTTAGCAACTTCGATTTTAGCAGGATCCCCTCCATGACTGTGTTCAGAAATAACTGAAACAATTTCATCATCAATAGTGTATAATCTTGCACGGCATTTGAGTCGTCGGTGTTGATCGCACATCCAATACGTAGTTTCATTCTTCGTTTTGTCGTTAAAAAACAGATGACCATCCACTAGAAGTTTTTTTTGCCCTCGTTGGCTGTTGACAAAGTTAGTGGCATTTTTAATTGGATAAAACTGTGAGTTGAGCACACAGTATAGAAAATACTTGTAAAGTAAATTTCATCATTCCAGGTGGACAAGACCATACCACAATAGCTATAAAATGTGTGATAGCGTGTATTTACTTTAATTCCAACCATGTCACGCTACCAATCACGCTAGAAATTGTTAGAAAATAAGTCTTGTCAGTTCAGTGACGATTCTGTAAGTTGAGGGTCTGTCAGTTGCGAGGTCTGACAGTCGCGAGGTCTGTCAGTTACGCGCTGTGAGTTGAGGGTCTGTGAGTTACGAGTCTGCGAATTCTCCTAGAATCAGATTAATATTGAGTATTCGATGATAATGCAGAGAAAAGTTAATTTATTTGTCTCTTTGTCAATTTGTATTTTTAGTAAAAAAATCAAGAAACACTGGAACGATTTTTGATTGAAATACCTTACCCTAATGTTTACGGTATGTTAAAAATGTTCGAAGGATTTTGGCGAGAAATGATAAGGTACAGTATATTGAATTTTCGAAGCCAACATTGTACCTCTTAAAGGAAAAGAAGAGTAAAAGTACAAAATAACGCGATTTATGATGAATTAAATCACTTCTGAAAAATATTATTGAACTAACATTTTCTTTTTATTGTCAAGGGTAATTTTAAGAAATTGTGGAACAAGTTAATGGGAAAAGATAAAGACGTCCATTGGTATCTGACAAAACTACTCGAGTACCAAGAAAGTTCCACGACGAGGAATATTTGCTGTCTAGGTTTGTAGTTTCTAGTAAGTATTGTAATGTGTTTGGCTTATAAACTTCGTGTATTAACAGATTGGTACGAATACGTTGTCCATTCCGTGATCGGATTCTAAGATATGGCGATATCTTTTATTGATAACTGAGCACATGTTTGGCGTTATTTGGTGGCTGCCAACAGTGTGGTAATTATTGAGATTGATTTGATGGTCAAAGACTATGCTTTGAACCATTGGTTTTCTGAAGTCTTATACCAGGAGAGGTACAACACCATTTTTGAAGCAGAACGATGAAGAATGATTTTACTGCAGCTGAAAAAGGCTAGAAAAAAAGTAAATATTGCAACATTAATAGTAATGCTTTGGGAGTTTAAAAAAGTTCCTTGGTTTAAAAATAATTTCACTACAAAGTGAGGGACTTTTGAGGGTAGAGGTGTAATCCCATAAAGGCTTGACAAAAACAGTAGTAGATCAAATTTATTTACGCAAAAAAAGGAACTTTTTTTTTAAATTCCCTGCATAGTAAACTAAACGATTTTTGCAAATGCTATGATGAAAAAAATCAGAAATTAGGAATTAGGAATAAAGACAAAAACGCCGACAAACTCATTTGAACATCGTGTTACTTCGTTACAAGCTATTAAAAGCCAAAAGAACTCCAAGCATCATAAACCATACACTTGACTACGAAAATATAAGTATGTGGTCGGACTTTATTTCAACAAACATTTAGTAATATGCAAATTTATGTTTAGTTTTCTTCAATAGGAAACATCTGTAACGTGACGTTCAAAAATCAGATCGTAATTAGCTTCAGTGATAAGCTAATCTTCCTGTCGCTATGTTTGGACCAACAGAATTTTAAAGTTAACACGATAATTCTGTTAATTACGTGTAATTTTTGTAACATCAGAGTAATAATTTTGATTTTAATTTTGCATTTTAGAAAATTCTACAAATTGATTCTACAAAATTATTAACACCAAAAAAATGGAAATTAGTCTTCAGGCTTTCAAATTTTTTTAGCAATTCAATATTACATTTATAAATTTGTTACTACAATGACTTGAACTAGAGTTGGTTGACCAGTCCATCAAAGGACCGTGACCGAAGATAAGCCACACATCCAAATTTTGCCCTGCATTGCGGAGAAGCCAACTCTGTTCAAACGCCCTTCTGGCCTACTGTGTTTAATCTCCATTGTGAGATTGGAGCATGAAATGCAAATTTATGAACTATTATACTAACAACATATTATTATTGCACTAACTTTTTATTTTTATGGTCATGGGAAATTTTGAGAAATTCTGTAACAAAAAAATCTGGACTGAAAAAATAAAAACTTGTCTATTACGGAAAATCGATCTTGATTATTCTGTATTTTCTGTTAAACGTCAAATTTGTGATTACGCTTCTCTTGGATTTATTCACAGAAATTACCTGGTAAATAATTTCAAAAATCACTTTTTAAATTATCGTTGCTGTTATTTATTCCAAATATTAATAAAATTGAACTTTTCAGATTGTAAAAATCAAGCCTAACTCCGCCTGCCCTTGGGAATTTGACAGCCTCCTTAAAAAAACACGAAGCTTTAGATAGCGTAAAATACGCTTTAAACAACGGAGCAAAGTCTGTCGTTCTTATGAGTCACTTAGGTCGACCTG
>JAQIWS010001108.1:0-13351 GCA_034696085.1 Stigmatogaster subterranea | reverse complement strand
CCAAGAATTTATACCACCAAGGCGACTATAATTGTCCATAGCTTGTAGAATCTCGGTTGAAATTCCATTTCTTTGCTTTATATTAAATTGACGAAAGTCAAATGTATCAAATATTAAACGGCGATATTCAAAATCCAGAAGAAAAGTAGTACCCAATATAAAATGAGCAGTTACTTTACTATCGCTTAACAAGGCGAGTTTTATCGCAGACAAAGTATCTGAATAATTTTTTCTTTCAAACCATGTGAAGGTTGCTACTTCAAATACAATGTTTCCAATTGACTGGAGTTCATTTTTTTCAAGTAAATCTTTTACACAATTGACAACGTCGGCCACTAACCAATCAACTTCACCACAGCAAAAGTGTAATTGATCGAGTTTGAGCGATCGTAGACATTTTAGGACATCACGCTGCTGCTCACTTTCTAACTGGCCTCTAAGTATTAACGTTACTTTTTTCAGCTTAATAAATTTATCTAAACACCGCAAAGAATCCAGCGACCTAGCTCCTTGCGTTTTCGTCATATCCAAAGTTAACTCAGTAACCGATTTTAAACAAGCAGCTTGTTTAAGCATAAGGCGGTCGCACAACTCGTAACTTAAACGCAAGGTACTGAATTTTAATGCGCGGATAGGTTCTACATCACAAATTTTTTCGTAAATTCGAAACGAATCAATACATGCGTTGTTCGAAATAGCAGTACCATTTTTCAAAATGATACCGCGCAGATCAATATAACGCCAACATTTTTTCCCGTTATTTGTAACGATACTCAAATCCACTTCCGGGATTTTACTACCAAATGGATAACTGAAATTACACTTTAGCGTCAGTGACAACAAATCGGGCGATGACACAACGATAGGAATTATTTTGTCTATGTTCTCACATAGTCTTTTGCTAAAACGCAATTCGAGGTTTTTCACAGTGTTGTGTTTAATTATATTTACGAGTAACTCAATATCGATTTGATTATTAGTTAAATAAAAATATAATTTGTCTAAGGTTTGATTCTTTAATATCCCGTTTTTAACGCACTTGTTAATCAAATTCTTATTACAACAATTGCCTAAACGAAGATGTTTGTAACTGCTAGTAACACCATTTAAAATAATACCGAATTGGTCAGCCATCTTTCGGTACGAACGTTTTTTAAAGTTAAATACTTCAATAAAAATACTCTCGCACTTTACACTGTATTTAAAATTACTTTTCCCGTACGACTCGACTGAACATTCGGGTATTATTTCAGCACGTATGGATTCTGCGTAAATATTTTTTAATTCTGCCAATTTCCAAATATCAGCGCAGGATACAATTATGATATCGTAATTGTTTATATTTTTATTTACCAAAAAAGGACCCTTACGACCGTGGCACTGTACTGTTTTTGGAAGAAAGTTTTCGACACTTTTACATCCATCCAATTCACACTCGCGCAAAATTGTCATCATTAAATCTGCGTCAGCCGAATACATTACGCAATAATCGAGTAATTGATCGAACAATTTTCCCATATTGCTGCCCATTAGCCCGCATAAAAAAGGCAATATCATCGACGATGGTCCTTTTTTCAAACAGATTTCATTCATTTTATAGATTGATTCTATTGAAAATTTATTTTCATTTTTCTCAAACTCATCCCATAATGAAAATGCTGCCGCGAATTCCAGAAAAGTTAGATGGCAACCTTCGTAATGAGGAACCACGTTGAATTTATTTTTCATCGTGTCGTGCTTTAATAAAAAACCCATCCCGTAAATTAAATCCGTAAAATCATCGCACTCGAATTGTAGATCGTCGTTTAAAATGTGAGTCATCGACATCTCACCGAATGTAGAAAAATTAATTCGATAATCCTCACAAGTCGTTTTATCGAATAACGTAAAATTTTTGTCTCGTTCTAGGTTTTCATCTTTACTAACGCTTCGTCTGATCACGCAGTCAACGAGTTTTTTATATAACTCACTTTTGGTTTTGATCGTAACCATCTCGTTATCGAGAAGAATAAAAACTAACAAAATTAATAACAACGGTGACAACAGCATTTCTTCCGCAGATTTAATTATTTCCCTTATTTTTTTCAAAATCTCGTCTTTATTTTTGGCTTCCACAAACTTTTCCAAAAACTTTTCCCTACTTTTACCGTCGAATCCTAACAATTCAATATTTTTATCCCAAAAATGATCACACTTTTCAACGCCTAAGAATAAATCATTCCTTTCTCCGTCGTTCAACTTAAACAACCCTGTCCTACAAGTCACAATAATCGACATTTTACTTTCGATCTTATCGTACAACATGTCCGAAATATTTTTCCTGGCAGATTCAGCAACCTCATCTAACCCATCTAACACTAACAACGTTTTTTCGCTGTTAATTAAATTCCAAATTTTCGTAATGTTACCACGTTTAAGTTTCAATATTTCCAATATCGCTTCTTTCACCGATCTCTCTTTTAAATGTCTTAGCGGTATAAACAGAGCAAGATCGAAATTTCGCACGTAAGTAGCTTCCATTTGCCAATCGTGCATAATTTTGTGAACGAGAGTCGTTTTCCCTAAACCGGGTTGTGATTCTATCAAAATTCTTTTCGGTCTATTACCATTGATTTTATCAAATATATCTGCCAAATTAATCACCGATTTCACATTTTCTATAGTTGATTTTTGCGAACAGGAAACTTCTGAGTTTTTTCGACCAAGTTTAAAAAATTTCCTCAATCCCGTAAGTATATCATTACCCAAGTCTTCATTCTTCTCTGTTCTACGTAACGAATTTAGCCGAAGTGGAATGTAATATTCTTCTAACGGCATACTTGTTTGTTTCATCCAGGTTACTCGGGGTAACTGTAAATCTTTGTACCATTCCTTTAATCGGCTTTTCAAATCTGATATGGTTACATCATCCGAGCAGCACGAATCTGGTTCGTCGGTACCATCTGGTTTACCTAGTTTTCATTTAAGGAGAGTTAATTATACGACAATTCGAGTCGATCAAATCAACTTTCTTCATTTATTCATTACACATGCTACTCTAGATTCTAAAGTACATTTAGGTGATACTTACTCTCGAAATTGACATTAATATTTGCTGGGGCACTTCCTGAAGCATTTACGGTACATGTTGCGTTATCTAAAAAATATACAGTTGCAGTTAAACGACAACATCTTTAAATAATTATATTGATGTGACATGTCGTCTCTTACATTGTTTGATACCTCTCGCTGTACTGTGGTTGCCTATGTCGATTTTATTTGTTGTACTTCTCACGGTGGTACTTTCAACTGGATCTATCACAACAATCCATTATAAGCGAATCATCGACATTAGAGACAAATTTTCTTACCGGTACCAGCGGTTTTCCTGAATAAGTTACTCATGGTGATGGAATTGTTCGCCAAATAGCAAACTGGAGTTAAAAATCGGGCATTTCTTTCCAATAAAATTACTAACGTGAGTCAACTTGAACAAGACCCGCAAAATCTTCGAATACTTTGCGAATTTCAATCCAATCTGGCAGTAATACGCCCCAAAAATGGCGATAAATTTCGACGTAGTTGCTACCTATTTCGATTGTTCTTATCAACGAGTGAGATTCAAAGTCTGTCGATAAGTTTTAAAAAAATGTAGTCAGGTAAAACATACAATATGTTATCATTTGATTCGAAGAAAAATTGGATGTTCACACGTGTAACCTCAATAAGAGAAAATTACTTTCGAAAATGATTCGGAAACAAAATTTTTTTTTAAATACAATTGTGGTATTTTCTAGTTTTTATCGTACGCACTGGAATACTAATTTCGTAGGGAGGAAAATTATTGCGGGTTTTTGACCTTGAAAATTTTTCCTAGAAATATTATCGAGAGGATGATGTCATCCAACAAAAAAATGCTACATTATTTTTAAAAATAACCTGTCTACATTTTAGATAAAAATGATTAATACTGTATATTAAAACTAAATGAAAATTCCAAGTAGACATTTTCATTCTGATTTATTTTTTGCACAACTGAGCAGTTGCCAAACGCTAAATTTACATTTTCCCACCAAAAAAAATATCGAGAAAAAAATATTTTACGCGGAAATGAACAAATTTTTTTAATATTGCATAATTTTATTTCATTTTCAGGTCCAGAATAAATGGAAGTTTTGACGACACACTAGAATAACTACAGTCAAATGGCAATATAATTTAGACATAACGTTGTTATCTTTTCTGGATTTCCAAAACATCGTCACAACGCCAAGAACCACTATAAGATTTACTGATGGCACCACAGGGTGAAATTCTATTTCTTTGCTGTATATTAAATTGACCAAGGTCAAATGTATTAAATATAACACGCCAATGTTCTTTAGACAAACCACCAAACTCCTTTATAAAATGAGCAGTTACTCTACTATCGCTTAACAAGGCGAGTTTTAAGGCAGACAAAGTGTCTGAATATTCTGTTACTTCTGACCCGATGACGGCTTGTAGTACGAATACGATGTTTCCAATGGACTCGAGTTTATTTTTTTCAAGTGAATTTTTTACACAATTGATAAGGTCGGCCACTAACCAGTCTCGATAACAGCAAAAATGTAAGTGATCAAGTGTGAGCGATCGTACACATTTTACGATATCACGCTGCTGTTCATTTTTTAACGGATTTCGTAATAATAACGTTACTTTTTTCAACTTAATAAATTTGTCTGAACACCTCAAAGAATCCAGTGATTTGACTCCTTGCGTCATATTCAAGGTTAACACAGTAACCGAGTCTAATCCAGCAAGTTTAAGCATAATAAGGCGATCATACAACTCGTAACTAAAATGCAAGGTATTGGGTTTTAATTCGAGAGTGGTATCTACGTCACAAGAATCTCCAATAATTTCGAATGAATTAATACATTAAAACCCATTTGGTAAATTAAATTCACGACACCAACGCATTCAAACTGCAAATTATCGTTTAAAATGTGATCCATTGCTATCTGCCCAAATTTGGAGAAACTAACTTCGTATTCTCCGCCATTCTCATCACTAAATATTGTAAAATTTTCCTCCAATTTTATATTCTCATCTTTGCTAACGCTTCGTTTAATGATACAGTCGGTGAATTTTTTGTACACCTCAGTTATATTTTTTATTGCGAATGTCTCGTCATTCACGAAAAAAAAAAGTATCAAAATTAATAATAAAGGTGACCTCTGGATGGCTTCCATTCTATTCACTATTTCTGTAATTATTTCCCCAACTATGTCGTAATTTTCACTGGATTTAGGCTAGGACCAACGTTGCTTCGTTCCCCAAGCTGATTGGTTTTTCTCAATCCGGCACCCTTTTTACAATTCATGTCCAACCACGTGCATTAAAAATAGTCTCTCACCAGTTTGTTTTCCTTCACTACCTCTAAATTTCTCACTTGTTGCCAGACAGTAGTTGCCAAACAACAAATTACACTGAATAATTTACAACCTTTACTAACATTAGAAAGACGATGAAAGTAGGTGATAATGCTAAAATCAATTCTATACAAAAATGATAAAAATGTGACACTGCATAACATATTTAGTACGGTTTAATTTCAATGCAATTGTTCTTCTCGAGTAAAATAAATAAATTTTTGTTTAAAGTAATGTTTTGTAAAATTTCGAATAATTTGTGATTTACTTACAAAATCGACGTTTTAACCCGTTCATCCAACAACTTGCCCGGACGTCAAGGAAAAGTTTACTTCAAGATAAGATAGACGCCATTTTCAACTTTGGGATTAAGAAGTGGTACCATCTATCCGTTTAAAAATATAACAAATTTTTTCCAAAACATACCGCTTTGAAAATTATTTTAAAATGTTGCTGTAATACATACAGTAATCACCCACAATGTAATCTGCTTCAACTAGCAAGTGTTTATAGCTACTTCCAACAAAGCTAGATCGACTCTCATCCAGTTTTATCGCATATCTCCACGTGCGGAACTCTACAAAAATGAAAAATTGCCATTTTGTAAAAATAAATTTTTACATACGCGAAAAAATATTCAAATTGAAATAAGACTAAGTTCATTAAAAATAAAGTTTTAATTGCTGGCGTACATCAATTGTTGTTAATAGCGTCAAATTTACCAAGGAATTTTCAAGTTTTTTATGACAGTAGACTTTTTCACACACTCATGTTTTTAAAAAAAAAAAACAAGAGTTTTTTACTATTCAAACCGTGATTGGTCAAAAGTTAAGGAGAAATCATCTTATGCCCGAGTATACTGCAAAAAAATATTTTTGTCCAGATGAAACTGCTCATTTTAATTTTTTGTAAAAAACTGCGTCAGTTTCACACCTATTCAACCGAGCGAATATTTCGCCCAAACGGCTAGGTCATCGAGCGAGACGGTTTCTCAAGTAAATTTTCCAAAAAGTGAAATATTCCACAATTTCAGTCTATCACTGCGTTATCAAAATTTAATTATGCAAAAATTTGGCGCAAATTTCAAAAATTTGAAAAATTTCTAAAAATTTCAAAAATACCCCAATATTACACAACATTTCTAAAATTTCAAAAAATTATAAAAAATTTCAAAAATTTCTAAAAATTTCAAAATACCCCAAAATTTCTAAAAATTTCAAAAATACCCCAATATTACAAACATTTCTAAAATTTCAAAAAATTATAAAAAATTTCTAAAATTTCAAAAAATTTCAAAATACCCCAATATTTCATAACATTTCAAAAATTTCAAATGTTGTTAATAGCGTCAAATTTGTCAAGGGACTTTCAAGTTTTTTAATAGAATAGAAATTTTCACACACGCAAGTTGTTAAAAACCGAAAGTTTTCTACTTTTCAAATTTCCATGATTGGTCAAAAGTTAAGAAGAAATCATCTTTTGCTGATATTGAAATTTACATGCGAATTACGAATTAATCGCGTCCTCTTAATTTTTCTGTTAGTTGAATGACTCACCGATGAGGGGTTTGCTGGCTATATTTTTTTCTTTCTGCTCCGTGCTTCTGTCTAGTGACCACAAGGGTGGAGATGGTGCTTAGGAATGTGATTCGCTTTATGGCAACGTCGAATCAAAACTCAGTTTCGTTGTGTGTCGGTATCCACGAGATAATTCGTCGTAACTACCACCAATCGATGAATAAGAAGCTGGAGATTTCTGACTGTCTAATGATTGGAAAAAAGGAGAAGCTACAACCAGAAACAATAGGAAGAAAACAAGGATGAAAAAACCCTCATTTAATAATTATTATTAGTGTTATTACTTAAAAGTACTACATATTTTTATCTTTTCAAAATATTTACCTCAACAAACTACTGAAGTCAGTCTGATCAACACGGTTCTCTAATTCCGATTCACGCGACGTGCGTTTTGTGAGGGGAAACACCTCATGTAGTGATGACTTGTTTTTTCTTCGGAGGTGTAGTCGGAAATTTCATTTTTCCCCATTTATTCCCAATAGTGGGACGAGTGGATGGTGGAGACTCTTATCTCAATAATACGGCGATCTTGAGATAAGATTGTTAAATTCTGATCAAAATTTATTTCTTACCAGTTCAGCAAGTTTCATAAATTTTGCATGCAATAATATGTTATACAGTATTTCATATTTATTGCGTCGATTAAACAAAAATACAGAGTAATACAAGTCGATTAATTACATTTTTATACATTTGAACTGAACTGCACACATGGTGAAGATGCGAATCATGGTTGTGTTTAACAAAATAAGAGTGTGAAGTTCAATCCAAACCATGCATTATTAATATAATAAGGCCTAAATAAGAAAAATTTTACTAGATACAATATCAAAAATTAGATTGTTATTTTTGACCATGTACAAGTGTCAGGTTTTTTTTACGGTAATTTCTCAAATGATGAACTAATTCAATTCGTAAGAAATATTTTTAAATTTGAATTTTCAAGACATTTTCACAAAGCCATTTAAAATTCAACAAATATTCCCATGTGTTAGGTAATATTCTACTGAATTGCAGTATTTCAAACAAAAAGAAGTAAAAAAAATATTAAACATTGCAGATGTTGCATCGGCAATTTGAAGCATTTTGCACAAGTTATTAAAATCAGAGTGTGAGTGTACAAATATTTATAATCTTTTGACAGAGTTGTTTTTGATTACACAAGTACTTATGATTAAGTCGATTGTAATTTGCTCGTCAGTTACATTAAATCACCAAACAAACAGAATATAAAGTTTGATTCCCGACTACGTTGTTTTTAATGCACTCGTTAATCAAAGTAGTATTACACTGCTATCTTAAGAATAGCTATTTATAATTACAAGAAACACCACTCAACAAAAATCTTAATTGATCAGCCATCTCGCGATATGAATCACAACGGTACATCAATAAAAAGATTTTTACACGAATCATTGATCTCCTCAAATTTACAAACAATAACTTGGTTAACCTCCCCCCCCCACCCTTAAAGATGACTGCAGAAATTTTTATCGGTGTAATTACTTCAACATACCCAAAATATGAAATGTCCGATTATTGTGGTTGACACTGAATACACGGTAATTTTTTTCATGTAATGGAGTGGTTTAATCACAGCACAATTTTTTTTGAATTTTCAAAACATCTTCGTAAGGCCAACAACATTCGAAGCGAAAATATCGCCATACTGATGGTGACATTCTCGGGAAAAACTGCTTATTAAATTTAGAAGATTCAAAAATAACAATTACCAGAGGCAAATTCCAACAGTGCACGTCAATAAAATGGACGGTTACATTGAAATCATTTAGCAAAACGACTTTTATTGTGGAGAAAAAATCGAAATATTTTGTTATATCAAAATACCCTGTTGGTAAAAATTCGAAGTCGATACTTCGAATTGATTTGAGTTCCTTTCTTTCAATTAAATCATTTACGCCGCTGACGATATCTACAGCTGACGACAATCCCTCACAACGAAACTGTAATTGATCAACTGTAAATAAGGGTAGACATTTTACAAGTTCACGCTGTTCTTCTGGACCCAAAATCTCCGTTAAACGCAATGTTATTTTTTTCAGATTAGTAAATTTGTTCACGTGTGATAAAGTTTCCTGTATACCGTTTTCTTTCCAAATATCCAGAATTAGGTTTGTAACGGACTTTAACCCATCCCACATATGCAAATTTTGCATTAGCATCAGCCGATCAAACAATTTGTCGTCGCATTGTAAATTTCTCGGTTTTAACGCGCAGAGTATTTCCACGTCGCTATCAGCTGTAAAATAGGAAAAAATTTGAAACGAGTCTATACACACGCTATTGGGAAGAGATACGCTACATTTAGTGCTTGCAAATTTCAGACCAACATGACGCCAGTATTTTCCTCCATTTAAAAAATTGCTCACATCAATGAGCGGCATTTGCCTTTTACGATAATCCAGGCTTCTCCTTTTTACTTCTACTTGTTCACTTGCAGACAATGGTGGGGATCCTTTACACCCCAGCACACAATAATTCAAACGTATGAGGTTAATTAGTTGTAACGACAAGACGTCAGGTGACGAAGCAACAACAGGAATTATTTTGTACACGTTGTCAAAATCAAAGTAAGAAGCGAGGTATAATTCTAGTTTTTTGACAGTGTTGTTTTTAATTATATTTATAACTGTGTCGGCTGCAATTTCGAATTGGGGTAACTCACAAAATAAATATTCAATGGTTTTATGCTTTAAAATACCGTTATTAACGCAGTCGTTCATCAAAGCGTAGCTACTATCTTGATGATTAAATTGTCTTATATATAAATATTTGTAATTACTTTCAACACCATTTAATACAAGATCTAATTGTTCAGCTATCTCTTGGTATGATTTAATTTCGCCACGCACATCAATAAAAAGATTCTCGCACGAGACTTGATTTTTAAAACAACGTTTTACGCACAAATCTTCATACAAGAAACTAGCTAATAAAGAAACACAAATTGATTCAATTTGCACAGTACCGTCTTCAGCCAATAACCACAAATCGGTGCATTCTCCCTCCATTGAAACAATATATTTGGATAAATTTCCATTTTTCGGGTACACGGCGGAGTATATAGTTTTCGGCATAAATTGGGCGATAATTTCACATACGTCGTCACTTACTACGCATTCACACAAAACAAATGATATTAAATTTTCCTTCAGCGAATACAAAATATGAAAATCAAGTAACTGATCGAACAATTTTTTTACGTCATCGCCCATCAATCCGCATAAGAAAGGCAATACCATTGATACTGACGAGTTTCTCAAACAAATACAATTAATTTGATCTATTGCTTCAGTTGGAAATTCGTTTCCATTTTTCTTAAACTGATCCCACAGTGAAAATGCTGCCGCGAATTCCAGAAAAGTTAAATGGCAACCTTCGTACTGCCGCAGCACGTTCAACTTATTTTTCATCGTTTCGTGCTTTATTAAAAAACCCATCCGATAAATTAAATCCGTGAAATCATTGCATTCGAACTGTAAATTATTGTGTAGAATATGATCTATTGACATCTGACCAAATTTACAGAAATTAGCTCGGTATTCGTCCCCGCTATTCTCGTTGCCAAAAATCGTAAAATTTTCACTCAATTTTACTTTCACATCCTTGCTAACGCTTCGTTTAATGATACAGTCAACGAGTTTTTTATATAACTCAGTTTTTGTTTCGATCGTGAATGTCTCGACATCTTCAGAAATAAACACAAGCAAAATTAATATTAAGGGTGACCGCAGCATGTCTAAGTCAATTACTTCTCTAAATTTTTGCACGAATTTGTCGTACCTTTCACGTGTAAAAAAATTTTTCAAAAACCTTTTCTTACTTTCATCGTGAAATCCTAAAATTTCAAATTTCTTATCCCAAAAATCATAGCGTTTTGCCACACCTGTGAACATTGAATCCCTTTCACTCTCGTTCAATTTAAACAACCCCGTCCTACAAGTAACCACGATTGTCATGTTACAACCAGTTTTATCATACAGCATTTTCAAAATGTTTTCCCTCTCGGAGTCACCAACCTCATCTAACCCATCCAAAACCAGCAGCGTTCTATCACTGCTAATCAAGTTCCACACTTTCTCACTATCTTTCTCGTTCAGTATTTCAAATACCACATCTCGCAACGTTCTCTCTCGTAAATACCTTAGCGGTATCAACAAAGCGAAATCGAATCGATTCGCGTAATTTTCACCCGTTCGCCAATCGAGTATAATTTTATGGGCGAGCGTCGTTTTCCCAAAACCAGGTTGGGCCTCGATCAAAATTCTTTTCGGGCTAACACCATCGACAGCATCAAATATCTCCACGAAATTAATTGCCCGTGTACTATAATCTATGACTGACGGAAGATTAAGAAGATTTAGGCTACGACAAACATTGCTTAGTCCACCAATCTCATTGGTTTCTCTCAATCCGGCGTTAGCAGCGTCTTCATTTCTTGTTGCTCGACGTACCGAATTTAATTGAAGGGGAACATAATACTCATCTAATGGAAAATCGTCTTCGTTCATCCAAGTAACAAGTGGTAATTGTAAATCGCTGTACCACTCCTTTAATCGCCGACTCAAATCTCTCACAATTGCATCGTCTGCGCGGCACGAACTTGGCTCGTCCAAATTTCCTAATTTTTATTTAACGAGTGTTAGTTCTCCACAACTAAAACTTATTATAAAAGTAAAATCGTAAATTCGAAAAAACTAAAAGTAATTACATTTTTACTGTATTTATGTGTATATCATGTACTTACCCCCAGAACTGACATTAATATTCATCGAGCCAGCATATACCGGGCCATGTACGTTAACCGTTGCACTGGCTAAAAATACATTTTTATAATTACACGTTAAGACCCCTGAATACCGACTGCTAGGTTCTTACTTTGTGTGATATCACGAGCAGAATCAATATTGCCACTTACTAGGATTTTGTTTATTTCGGATATATCTGCAACAATCACCCTTTTTACAACTCATGTCCAACTACGTGCATTAAAAATACATTTTCTCACCAGTTTGTTTTCCTTCGCTATCTCTAAATTTCTCACTCATGGTTGTTCCGCTGTTCACCAAAAATTTTTCTTTTCCAGTAAACTAGTCAGAGATGAATTCCGGAGATTTTAAGCCGCATTCTTCAATCATCTTTTCCTTACAAAATTACTCAAGTTAATCTACAAAAATTACGAATTAGACTTAAAATCCAGTAAGACAACAAATTTCAATCTCGAGTCTAACCAGGGTAGTCGAAGAAATACGCCCAAAAAATGGCGGTGAATTTCATCGCAGTTGCTATCTAGTTTGAACGAGTGTGCTTATCAACGAGTGTGGGTCAAAGTTTTTAGATAATTTTCAGACAATCATATTCAGGTGCGCAATAAATATTTGATCACCACACACATTTTGATTTATTTTTAGCAAAACTAAACATTTGAAATTTGTATCTAAAAGCAGCTACAGAGTAATGGTATTAGTACAGTAGTTGCCAAACAACAAACCGCACTGAATAATTTACAACCTTCACTAACATTAGAAAGACGATGAAAGTAGATGCAAAAATGATAAAAATGTGACGCCGTATAACATATTTAGTACGGTTCAATTTCAACGCAATTGTTCTTCCCGAGTAAAATAAATACACTTTTGTTTAAAGTAATGTTTTGTAAAATTTCGAGTAATTTGTGCTTTACTTACAAAATCGAAAGTTTAACCCATTCATCCAACAACGTGCCGGGACATCAAGGAAAAGCTTATTTCGAGGCAAGATAGACGCAATTTTCAACTTTGGGATGTGGAAGTTTATAATTACTTCCAAAATAACTAAATAAATTATTACATACGCGAAAAAATATTCAAACTGAAATAAGACCAAGTTCAGTAAAAATAAAAAAATCGCTGGCGTACATCAATCGTTGTTAATTACGTAAACTCTATCGAGGGATTTTCAAGTTTTTTATGACAGTAGACTTTTTCACACACTCATGATATTTAAAAAAACCGAGTTTTTTTTTCTTTTCAAACCGTGATTGGTCAAAAGTTATGGAGAAATCATCTTTTGCCCGAGTATACCGCAAAAAATATTTTTGTCCAGGTGAAACTGCTCTTTTTATGTTTTGTGAAAAACTGCGTAAGTTTCACACCTATTCAGCCGAGCGAATATTTCGCCCAAACGGCTAAGTCATCGAGCGAGACGGTTTCTCGAGTGAATTTTCCAAAAAGTGAAACATTGCACAATTTCAATCTATCTACACGTTATCACACCTAAATTTCTAACGCAAACTTTGCCAAATCTAATCAATTTTCAATTTTCAATTTTTTCCCTTTTTAATTAAACAAACTACACAATTTTCTCTTTATTACCGAATAA
>JAQIWS010001107.1:0-13355 GCA_034696085.1 Stigmatogaster subterranea | reverse complement strand
TTCGTCAAATAACACTTTAGACATCATTTTTGAATTCCCAAAGTTTGGTTACATATATTTAGCAAAAGTTAATTTTTCATGTCGCAAACACTTTAATGGTTTTATGTCAATTCGTCCCCAACAGTTCAGCCCTCAGGAAATTTGTCCGTGACAATTTGTCCCCTACTGTTTTCAATTTAAATATTGATTTTCTGCTTAACAAAAAATAAACATTTTCAACCTGCGAGAACAGTTCAGATTTTTAGTAATGAATTTTCAGTAATGAATGTTTCACAAAAAGAACACTTGAATTATAAAATTTTTTACTTGATTGCATTTAATAGCTGCCTGTTGTAGATTCGAATCATTTTCAATTAGCGAATTCTAATCATTCAGATTTCACAGCTACTCCCACAAGTCAGCATCCATGCTCACTATTATTCAGCTTTTTGCACTTTTATCATTAACACTCCAACTCCTAACGTTCAAAATCAACGCGGAATCCTGGGTGTGGATGTTTATCCACACTTTATGCAGTTCTAAGCAAGGGGAGCAGGCCATTGTGTACCACAGTCACCCCTTTCGCTGAAGTGGGTTGACCAATTAGCAGAAAAGCCAACCACATGTTTAACATGGGATTCCAAGGGGCAAAAAATTTCAACAATTAATATCTTGAAAAGTTCTTATTTTAAAAATCCGAAAATTGGCTTAAGTACAGAAATTGTCATTTGCTGCAAACTCAAAAATTTACATATTTTTAAAAAGTTTTAAAAAAGTTTTCCTATCCATGAAACACTGTGGACGATCATCCACATTGGCAGAAGTTGGAGTGTTAATGTTAACAGTTTCCAGCAAAATTCGAATAAACACTTTTACACCCCTGGACAAAAGTTCTGCAATAAAAGTGATTTTTTGTGAGTTCTATCCTCCTGTCTCACTTTGCCATAAAACTAATTAAAAAATCTGTTTTCCAGTTAAACTATACGTTTCATCCTTTGTGCAAGTTAGCCAGATAAACGTTTTTTAAAATTTAAATTTTATAATTGTCGGGGATGAATTACTTGGGACGAATTTCCTTGGGGACAAATTTCCTGAGGGGAATTGTCGGGGACGAATTACCACGGGGGTGAATTGTCAAGGATGGAATATCGGGGACGGACTGACCGGATCCCATATTAATATTACCAGTGACGAAATTTCCTCTCGTTCGTGATCCTTTCTTCAGACAGTGATGATGCTCAGTAATGCTTCCCCGACACACGAGGTCGACGGGAGTGTTAAATTGCGTGTTGATTTAGCTCTCATGGCTGTGTGCGAGGCTTCTAATAAAATAAATTTATTATTCCGAGTAAGGTTGAGTATAAAAATGGAACTGCGAGTTTAACAGGGATGTGAACTCTAAATTTCACGAAATCATTTGATGTTATGAGTTAAAGATTTTTGTTAAATATTGATTGAAATCAAAATTATGAAGTGAAACTACAGTACAGACTCGAGGGACTGACCATGATCTTAATATAAGTCAGGGAATATTTAGCAGTGACTAAATTTGGCGTAAGATAGCAGAAACATGTAAGTCACGTCGACTAGGAAAACAAGCTTTGATTAAACTACAAGAAATTTTTATGAATTTTTTGACATGGATTACAGTTATTTCTTGTATCGTGCGACAAATCCCTTTGTACAAAGTGATTGCTTTATTAATTTAGTTCACTTGCAGTCCTTTCAAGCTTCGATTGATCTGAAAGAACAAAGAAAAATTTTTTAAAAAAATCGTGGAATTTTCTCCCTTCCCTTTTGCTTACATCTTCAAATTTGTGAATCTGACGAATAAAGAAATCTCCATAACGTCTAGCAACTTTTGTATCAGCAATGTGAATCATGTCCTGAAACATTTACTTATAAATTTCATTTTTCCCGATAAATTTAAAAAAGTAAATAAAGATTAAAGTTTACCTTGTCAATATAGAAATCTACTTCTGAGCCAGATTGAAATTCACCTTCTAATCCACTCGTTCCTTTGGTCCACACAACGTTTTTCATTTTATGCTAAATTTTAATCGTTCGTCAAAAAATTTTCGACTAAAACTTTAACAACAAAAATAAGTTAATTTACTTTAAAACACAAGACATGATTCCGAAATTCTTCTTCCTCCATATCTAAAAACGCGGCTAATTTCGAGATTGGCATAGTCGTGTAAAGTTTTAAGTAACTAAAATTCAATGCAATAAACATTAAAAAAACTGCAAAAATAATTAATTACTGAAGAAAAAATTGAATATACCTCCGAATCGTGGGTAACAATAACTGTTGTTTAACTTCTTCCAAAAACACGTTCAACTGCAACATAAATGGTTCCTTTTGATAATTAGCTGGTGGTCCTTCGTACGCAGGTGGAACCGGTGACAAAAATTTGGGACACGCGAACGAAAAACTGTTTTCAAATTCTTGCAATTCTCTAAAATTAATAAAGAAATCACAAATCTAATTATAAAATCTTAAAATATTCAGTAATCAAATCAAAAGAAAATTCCCAGTTAAGCCTAACTGTGCCAACGACGAATATTCATTTTTGTAGAATTTTAAAACAAGTACAAGTGGTAATTACAGAAAAATTTATTGTATTAACTTACCCGCGTTGCATTTTAAGCATCCGTTCACCATATTTATCTCGAAGTTGAGAATGAACACTTTCGTCAATTCGTTGAGGATGTAAAACGAGACAAATTGCCAACAAAGTATACATTTGTTCCGTTTGCTTATTAATCTATTAATCAATCAAAAATAATTCAAAATATTAGTTTCAAATTTCAACATTCACGGCTTAAATATTAAAATTCCAACCTGATCGTACTGACAAGTACGTTGTTGTTGATACATTTGCTTAGTTCGTTGAATATAAAGCAAGATATTCGAAAAAGTTCGAATAGCGTCCGCGTAGCGACGCATCATCATGTACGCAAATCCAACATAATAATAAGTGGTGATTTGACACGCGGGAACACGAGAATATAAACTCTAAAATAAACATTATATTAACTTTAGAATAGTTAATTAAACTTTGATGTTTTCTTACCTTTTTATTGAGTTCAATGTTTTCGAGAACCTTAATCGCCTGATAATAATCACCCAAGAGAGAATGAAGTCGCAAAAGTCCAACTAAACTGAAGTATCCCAACATTTTGTACAGCGAATGACATCCAAATTCACCGGCAACACTGTCCGGATTACCTAAACCGGATGGATTATGTTAATATTTGAAATTTTCTTACTTAATAATCGTTAAATTTTACCTCCATTCGTGTAAACTTCGAGTTGTCGATTGATGTTTGATTTATCGACGAGAGAATGCAGCACGTTGAGGACACTGTGGACGTTCCAAACCTGAAAAATATTTAACGTTGTATTTTGGGTGCTATAGAAGCGAAATTTATAGTTTGTACCGTAGGATTAACGCGTAAAATTTCGATTTCTTCTTCAGATTTTTTGGTTAATTTACTACGATATTGACTGAAAGATTGAAATTGGTAAATAAATTCGTCGATTATTTCCCATAACCATTGATTTGGAAGTTCGAGAGAGACAGGCGTTGCTGTATCTGTTTTTGAAATTAGGACATTAGTTAAAATGTAAAAAAAGCAACAAACTTATACGCAATTTACTTAGAATGAGATTGAATAAGTTGCAGTAGTTGATGTAGGAGTCGAAACGTTGTTGAACGTGAGGACCGCCCTGTAATAAAATTTGTTTTGATTTTTTATTTAAACCTTATCGATAAAAATTTACTTGAACTTTAGCATAAATGTGTCGGTAGTACAATTCTCGGTACAAGATAAGAAAAACTCGATCTAACAATAGATAAAACAGAATAAAGCTACTCGAAAAGCAAATTATATTAATTTAAATACCTTTTTGCACAATTGGTGCAATTTCGTCGGCATCTGGCCACGGAGAATTTTTGTAGCATCGTTCAGTCAATCTCACAAAACTTTCGTTAAAATTACGTTATTTACGTTAAAAACTAGTAGAAAAAATTACACTCACAAAAAAATTTAAAACATTACCTGTTTTCATACGCGTTTTGAATTTCAAAAAGATTTCCTTCGGATATATTTTTTCGGAAAAATATCAAAAAATTTTTAACAACGTCGGGAATGTTAAACTGATATTGCCGTTCGTATTCCAAATCCTGCCTCGGATCTCCTAGGATTACGTACGCAAAAACAAAATTTGAGAATAAAGTTTAATAAATTTCATTGTGCCATATTTTTACTGTTACCTGAGTGCATTTCATATTCTGTACCCACAGCTTCATAACCATACGGATCATACTTAAACAAAACCATTTAATATATAATTTTATTGTAATTTAGATAAAATAATAAGTAAATACATAGCAAATTAATTACCTCTTCTTCGGTTATGTCTTCGTTTTGATACATTTTGTCCGGCATCGAAGCGAAAACGTGACAAACAAAGATGGCGCCCGCAAAAGTTCATCCCGGTGAAATTAACCTGATTAAACAAATAATGTTTTAATTAATTTTAAACCTAAAGACAATCCTTTGAAAATTATATTACAAATTTTAATAATATAAATTTAGTTATACTATATAGTATTTTGCTAAATTTATTAAACTACGGATCTCTATTAAACCCAACCACTAAACCATCACCTCCTATAGTATAAAGACCGGGTCATTCGCGCAAAACTGGGTGGGTACGTCACGCCTCTGGTGGCGAGTTTTGATGAAAAGCCAGACCAATCCCATGGGATTTACGCCAAAACTTGCCACCGGTATCGCGACGTACCCACTCATTTTTGCGCCAATGACTCGGTCTTTATACTATAGGAGGTGATGGTTAAACACAGCACACTCAATCCAAAAACTTTAAACTCCAGTAGATAAACATTAATCAACGACCTTTACTCCGTGAATGCCATTAGAAATTAAGTAATAAATCACTTATCTACTATAAAGTTAAGTCATGAGAACATTACTGCTCCGCCTCCCACTACTCAGATATTTACCAGTCAATCGCGGACTTCTTTTTGAAGGTTTTCATGGTCTTCATCAAAAAATTCAATTATCAACGATGAGTACAGGAGTTCGAGTTGTTGACGTTCGAAGTGATACTTTTACTAAACCAACTTTAGCCATGAGGAAAGCGATAGCTGAAGCTGAAGTCGGGGATGATGTTTATAAAGAAGATCCAACTGTAAATGGTATAAAAATACTTGAAAAATATTTTGAAAAGTTATAATTTAATTTATAATCTTAAAAATTGCAGAATTAGAGAGGCAAGCAGCTGTTTTATTAGGAAAAGAAGCTGGGTTATTCGTTCCTAGTGGCACAATGGGGAATTTAATTTCTGGTGAGATGAAATAAATTTAAATTATTGATTTTTTAATTTATTTATTTTATCATTTTTAGTTATGGTGCACTGTGAGGGACGTGGAATTGAAATTTTAATAGGAGATCAAAGTCACATATCATTATTCGAACAAGGAGGAGTTGCTCACGTAAATTTCCTTTTTAAGATTTTTGAGGTTTCTCCAATAAAGATTAATTAATTTATATTTTTTGTAGATAGCTGGAGTTCAGCCATGTCCGTTATATACTAAACCAGACGCTACGTTTGATTTAGATGAAATAAGACAGAAAATTCATCCTCGTTGTAAACATATTGCTGGAACTGGATTAATTTGTTTTGAAAATTCACATAACAAACTTGGTGGACAAGCGCTTCCTTTGAGTTTTTTAAATGAAGTAAAGTATTTTTGTTCATGTTTGCATATTTTTGTAATTCGCAATTGTTTTTAAGATAGGAAAATTGAAATCCGAGTATTCAATTCCATTTCATTTGGACGGAGCGAGGATAATGAACGCTGCGGTGTATTCCAAAGTTTCCCCGGCTGAGTTATGTCGTCATTTTGATTCGGTTTCATTTTGTTTGTCAAAGGCAAATAAATTATTTTCTTTAATAATTTGTTAATAAGTCGATAATTTTTGTTTAAATTTTTATTAGGGTTTGCGTTCTCCCGTTGGTTCAATTATGGTTGGATCGCAGGAATTTATAAATAAGTATTTAAAAATGTACAAAAATAATAGTTTAAAATAATAAATCTCGTATAATTTTGCTTTAGAGCTATTTTAATAAGACAAATGTTAGGAGGTGGAATGCGGCAAGTCGGTGTTTTGGCAGCCGCTGGTTTAATTTCAATAAATTCGATGATAAATCGTTTAGAAGATGATCATAAATTAGCTAAAACCGTAGCTCGCGGTATGGTGTTTAATTGCAACTCATACTAATTTCGTGTTTTATTCATTTTTATTTATTATCTCATAGCTATTTCTACACATGGTGCTAATATAATTTCTGTGGAGGAAAACCGCGTTCACACGAATATCGTTTTTATTCACGTTAACGCTAAATTCATTTCTTGCGAAGGATTTGCTCAACGTTTAGGCGAAGTAAAACCAAAACATATATAATCGTTTTAAGTGATTAAATAATTAATAATCCAATTTTCTTAGGTAACTGAAAAAGAAAAACAAACTTCTTCGTCGCCCACGATAGTAAAACTAAGTCCGTTCGGGTTAGATCACGTTCGGTTTGTAATTCACGCTGACGTTACCAGCGATGATGTCGAAGCTGCTATAAATAAAATTAAGTACGTAGTTGATGAAATTAAAGAACAAAAACTTGCTTAAACTATAAAAATATCAAAGTTAAAACCAAAGATTTACTATGTTTTAATTTCAAACTTGACAGCGGACTTTCATGTTTTGTACAAGGTTCGTTTTTATAGCTGTTACTAGATGGCGCCATTTGTAATACGGTATGGGATTCATGCGTCTGTTACCTGAAATGTAAAGCGTACAAATATTTAAATTTATAAAATAAAAACAATTATACTATAATTTTTGAAAACAAAAATTTTGATTTAATTTGTAATATATTTTATTTATCTATCAATACCATGGATACGGATCTCCATACTCCATTAAGCCTAACCATACTAAACAAACAATCCAAAAACTTTTAAAACTCCATTTTAATTGGTAGATAAAGTTTAATCAATGACCTTTACTGTGTATATCGACTTAAAGTAAAGTTATGGCAAGGTTACTTCTCCGCTTCCCACTACCAGTCAGTCGTGGTCTTCTTTTTGACACTTTTCATGGTCTTCATCAAAAAATTCAATTATCAACGATGAGTATAGGTGTTCGAGTTGTTGACGTTCGAAGTGATACTTTAACTAAACCAACTTTAGCCATGAGAAAAGCTATGGCTGAAGCTGAAGTCGGGGATGATGTTTATAAAGAAGATCCTACTGTTATCGGTATAAAAATACTTCAAAAAATATTTTTGTAGAATTATAATTTAATTTGTACATTAAAAATTGCAGAATTAGAGAAGCAAGCAGCTGATTTATTGGAAAAAGAAGCTGGGTTATTCGTTCCAAGTGGCACAATGGGAAATTTAATCGCTGGTGAAGATGGAAAAAATTTAAAATTACTTATTTTCTAATTTTAATTCATAATTTCAGTCATGGTTCACTGTGAAGGACGTGGAATTGAAATTTTAATAGGTGATAAAAGTCATATATTTTTATCTGAACAAGGAGGCGTTGCTCACGTAAATTTTATTTTTAAAATTTTGACGTTTCTCCACTAACAATTTTTAATTTTTATTTATTTTTTAGATAGCTGGAGTTCAACCACGTCTGTTAAAAACTAAACCAGACGCTACGTTTGATTTAGATGAAATAAGAGACAAAATTCATCCTCGTTCTAAACATATTGCTGGAACTGCGTTAGTTTGTTTTGAAAATTCATATAATAAACTCGGTGGACAAGTACTTCCTTTGAGTTATCTAAACGAAGTAATATAAATATCTGATCCCGATTGTATATTTTTGTACTTCGCAATTGTTTTAAGTTAGGAAAATTGAAATCCGAGTACTCAATTCCGTTTCATTTGGATGGAGCGAGGATAATGAACGCTTCGGTGCATTCCAAAGTTTCCCCGGCTGAGTTGTGTCGCCATTTTGATTCGGTTTCATTTTGTTTGTCAAAAGTAAATAAGTATAATTCTTTTGTAATTTGTTTTAAAAGTTGTTAATTTCTCTGCTTAAATTTTTAATAGGGTTTGTGTTCTCCCGTTGGTTCAATTATCGTTGGGTCGCAGGAATTTATAAATAAGTATTTCAAAATGAACAGAAATATTAGTTTGCATTACTAAAGGTCGCATAATTTTGTTTTAGAGCTACTTTAATCAGAAAAATGTTGGGAGGTGGAATGCGTCAAGCCGGTATTTTGGCAGCTGCTGGCTTAATTTCAATAAATTCGATGGTAAATCGTTTAGAAGATGATCACAAATTAGCTAAACGAGTAGCTCAAGGTCTGGTGTTTGCAATTTAGTACTAATTTCATATTTTATTAATTTTTATTTTACCTCTTAGCCATTTCCGCACACGGCGCTAATATAATTTCCGTGGAGGAAAACCGTGTTCACACAAACATAGTTTTTATTCACGTTAACCCTAAATTCATTTCTTGCGAAGAGTTTGCTCAACGATTAGGCGAAGTAAAAGCAAACAAAATCAGTAACTATTTTAATTAATTAAATTAACAATTTAATTTTCTTAGGTAACTCAAAAAGAAAAACAAACTACTTCGTCACCCACGATAGTAAAACTAAATCCATTCGGATTAAATCTTGTTCGGTTTATAATTCATGCTGACGTTAGCAGCGATGATGTCGACGCTGCAATAAATAAAATTAAATGCGTGGTCGAAGAAATTAAAGAATATAAACAAGTTTAAAGTAAAAAAAAAACGTCAAAATAAATAATTTAAACCTTGACTATGGATTTTTATATTTTGAACGATGTTGGGTTTTATAGCTATTTATCTTCTAAAAATGCAGAAAATCTTAGCCTTTTTGGTACATTTTTATTTCGGAGTACGTTTTTTTAGACAGAAACGAAATATTATTTTAAAACAATATTAACCTTTAATCCACGGTAATTCTTTTAAGAAATGTTTCTTGATAAACGAACTTTGAGCCTCGGTCTCGAGCATTGATAATTCTTGAACCGATGGTGCCATTTGAGCTACGTGGTTCATGTATCCGCTACCTGAAATGTGAAACATACAAGTATGTAAATTTATAAAATAAAGAGATATATAACAAATATTACCTGTATTTAGTTTTTTTTGTCCATAAACCACTTTTCCGTCGAATTCGTCCTTTGGAACTTTCATATCAACTTCGACTTGTTGAATCGTTATGTTTAAATGATCCTCGATATCCGATAAATACTTTAGAAATATTAAAACAATTTTTTTCAAAGTGGTTGCATGAAATGATTCAAAATTTTACAAATTTCTACCTGCATTTCGTTATACCAAATGCAACAACCTCCGCGGTCGGTTAGTTGAGTATTCCAACAATTTTTTCCTTTACTTGGACAACCGTGATACCAAACCTAAAATTAATATTTAAAAACAAATTCGATTTAACTTTGGTTTTCGTTTGTACTAGTAACTAAATTACTTTTTCGGGGACAGCGGAGACCAGAGAAATCGCCAAACCCATTCTGAAAATAATTCACAGTATTCGTTAGGCTTAATACAGTGTTAAAAATCTTTTGAGTATTAACCGCTCAGCACGTCCAACACGTCCAATTCGATGAACGTAATTTGACTTTTCGTCGGGAAGAGTTACGTTAATCACTACAAAAAATACTAAAATAGTATTAAATGAATTCTTTAGTTCTGTTTTTAAATATTTTTCTCACCGTAGGGCATTCCAGTTATGTCAATTCCGCGAGCGGCGACGTCAGTACAGATGAGAAACTTGACTAGACCACGCTGAAAGTAAGGTTTTTGAAGAAATTCAATATTAATAAGTTGTTAAACTAATGAATTTTTACTTTAAATTTGTCCAAATTTTCTTTTCTTTCTTGAGGTTTTCGATCGCTGTGCAGGCAAACGCAAGAAAATTGGTTATTTGAATTTCTCGGTCCTTGTCATAACGATATAAAATTAAAGTTAAAGACTAAAATATCCAATTCGATTAATCCACAAACTCACCACCTCCTAATTGATTAAAATATCGTTCCAAATTATCACAATCGAGTTTCGTTCGGCAAAAAATTAGACATCGATCCATTTTATGTTCTTGAACTGCTTGAACTATGTACTCTCCTTTTAATAATTTTACTGCTTCGGAAAACGTTTCTTGAAAATAAACAAAATAATTAACTTAAAATAGCATTTAAGTTAACAAAAATTTGCAACATAGTGTAATATTTGTACCTGCACTGTTATTTCCCGGTCGAGGATTATCTTCAGCGTGAACAGCGTCAGTCTTCGTTAAAAATCGTAAATTTAAGTAAGAAATTTTTGTGTCTAAACAAGACTAAGTAAAATTTTTGTACTTGAACGTGTTTTCGTAACGAATGCCAAGAAGTATCTTTTCGAGGATCGACTAAAACTACAACGTGGTGAACAGTTTCGGGAACAGCGTCTTCACCTTTTAAATCAACCCAAGTTGGAAATCGCATTAAATTTTCCTACAAAATATTAAGTTTTAAACGCATTTCATAAAATTATCAAAATTAATCCGTTTAAATTTACTTACAGCTAATTTTTTCACGTCAAACGAATGTAAAGTTGCAGAACACACGATCATCTATTTATATTAATAAAAACAACCGTTCAATTAAGTTACGTTTTTAAATTATTATTTATTAATTAACCGGTACATTACTTGTAAACGTTTTCCGTCGCTAGTTACTTTCGGAATTTGTCCGTGAACTCTGTGAATTAGATCTTTGTATCCTTGTTGTAGTAGACCATCCTAAAATAGTTTTTCCAGTTTTAATTTTAAAGTAAAAAATTAATGTACAATATAAAATATACTTACAGCTTCATCCAACACGAAAAATCGAACCTGTCCAAAAATTTTGTAATAAAACAATTTTAAATTTTCAAACTGAAATTTGATAATTTTACTTGAGTTAGGGATAACTGTCCGGTTGAAATCAAATCTTCCATTCTACCAGGCGTTCCCACCACAATATCAACCTTAAATTTATTAAAAGTATGAATTTATTGTGTATAAATATAAAAAATTTCATGTTTACCCCGCTTTGTAAAATCGCGATTTGTTCTTTAGCCGCTACACCACCGATCACCAGCAACTCACTTTAAAAATTTTCAAATTAATAAATTTGATCAAATTATTTTATTTAAATCTTTACCGAATAGCAGGATTACTAAGATACTGTTTAAACGTCTGAATTTGTTTAAAAGTCTGCTCGGCTAATTCTCTCGATGGTTCAATCACGATCGCTTGTGGCGCGTTCGATTTAATTTTATTACCGTCACCAACCGAAGTTGAATCAGCACCAGCGGTGTTGTTTACAGTGAAATTTTTGTCTGCTTGACAGAACGCCGTGAATCCAGCCTGGAATTGTGGAAATTACGTTTTAAATTCAAGTTTTAACCAGAACTAAAAGTTGAATTTTTATTCAGTAAAAACCTGAGGTTTGTATTTGAAGTCAGTTTCGCCAAAATTAAATTTCATCTCTGCGTTCTATTAGAGCGAAAGTTGGTTTAGGATTAGAGATTATATTTTAGAATCTAGAAGCTGCTACGTTACCTTGAGTACAACGGCAGCGAATAATCCACTTTGAATTAAGTTCTTCGGGATATTAAACGCATTTCCAAGATCTTTTCCGTTTTTCGTAAACTTGATTTTACCTTCATCCAGATCTAAGTAACAGCCGATTACGTCCAACATTCCGAACGCCTTTTTTTTTCAAAAACGACAAATCAAAACTCAATAAAAATCATTAAAGTAAAAAGTAATAATTTACCTCTCCGTAATCATCAAACTGTTTATTATTCGATTTTTTACCCGTTCCGCCAAAGCCAAACCCAAATTTATCAGTTCCTTTAAATAAAACGGATTTAGCACCACACAAACACAATTTAATGCTGTAATTTAAAACCTAAATCAAGCTTAGCAGCTTGTGTCGACCAACCAACTCGACACAATCCTTCATCAGTAACTACAGCTTCGTAGTAATATTTCCCTAAAATAAAGCGTAAAAACAAAAATTAATATTTGATTAATTGTAACTGTTATTACTTTTACTTCTAAGTTTAAGTTTTAGTTTGTTACCTTGATTAACAACACCTTTCGTTGATCGGCAGCCATGCCACTCTTTGTGTTCGCGACTTTGACACAAAAGTCCATCAGGACTAACCGCTAAAGCAGAACCGCGATCGAAAAAACTCAGTGATAATTTTGTTGCTAAAATGAAAATTTTTGTTTTAAATTTTGTTTCTGTTATTAATTTTAGGGTTAACACATTTTGTGAACTGATTTAACGTGGATTGCGACTTTTTACAAAATACATTCGTAGGAAATTTTTGAAAAAAAACTGACAAAAAAAGAGAAAAATGAATAAAAATTGATTGAAAAACTTGAAAAATTAATAAAAACTAGTCATAATTTGCTGAAAGTCAGTTCGCAAAATAAAATTTGTTGTTTTCTCACGTGCTGCAGTAGTTGAGCCGCCGGATTTAGATTGTCCTTTGCCTTGTTGTAAATCTTTAAGCGTTTCCCAGACAATTTGAATTATTGGTAAGCAAAAAGCGCCTGTTTTTCCACTTCCAGTTTCAGCTGCCTATATTTTAGATAAATTACGAAAATATTGCTCAACAGTGCTAATTAATTAATTAATTCAAATTTTTCACCATTAAGACATCACCGCCACCTAAAATAAGTGGAATTGCTTCGGCTTGGACGTCAGTTGGTAACCTAATTTTGAAAATAGATGATTTTAGCTTAAATTAATTAAATTTAATTTTTAAACCTACATCCAACCCATTTCATCCACAGCTTTCGCCAATTCGGGTAAAACACCCATTTCTATTACAAAATATTAAAAAAAAATCATTACGTGATAATTTTAGACTTTATATTCGTGAAGAGGAAAAAATTACCTTCAAATGCACTCATTTTTCAGTATTTCGGTAGGAAAAATCACAAAATAAATAACACATTGACGGACATCATCCCAATCGCTGACGAGCGCCAATTGGAAAATGTGGTGAACGTTGCAATGTAATGATTTTAACCAAAATAATTTGTTTTACGTGTAAATTTTTACTGTCAATTGTTTAAATCCAACGTTATATTAAAATAAGTAACTATTTTTTATTAGTGGCAAAACTTAGACCATCAAAACTGATGGTTTCGTTCACGTCACAACACGTTTGCTGCGGGATTACAGAACTGATTCTACGGAGCTGTCTTAGGAATATTACACTATTGAATATTTAAAACA
>JAQIWS010001106.1:0-13373 GCA_034696085.1 Stigmatogaster subterranea | reverse complement strand
TGAAAAATTAGGCGTACCCCCTGATAATTGCAATCGTACCCCTGGGGGTACGCGTACCCCCCTTTGAGAACCACTGGTGTAAACGGTTGATTTAATACCTTCCTATAGTTTGACCATTGAGCATGTAAGGTATATTTAAGTATTCCAGTTTCTTTTCTTTGTGTCGAACTGATTTTGACGTTTTCGTCTCTTTTTGACTGATCCCGCTGCTGTAGTTGCCCCCTCGGATAGATCATAACCCTTGACAGTGGAAGTCCTTAGGCCACTCGAATTTAGATTTTGGAAAGAAAAATATTAAAGTTCTGCACGCACAGCTGTAGGCGGAATTCGTTGCCACGAGTGTTTTTTGCTTTTTCGGGTTGGCTCGTCAAAGTGAATCATAATCATACAGGTCGAACGTCGCTATAGCAAACTCGAGGAAACCGCAAAATTTGTTCGTTATAACGAGAATTCGTTACGGCGAAATCTCGTTATAAGGAATTAATTTCTAGTAGTGAAAAAACTAAAAATTAGGAAAGCAATTTTATCTTATTCAACTTGTGCAACATCAATGAAATCAGCAATTTTTGCAATTTAGAATTACTTTTTGCAAATTTGACTCAATTTATACTCACGAAGATCTTTTACTGCCATTTTATTCATAACAGTTCGCTAAAACAAAAGTAAATCAGCCAGAAATGTTTGTTATAACGAAATTTCACGCAGATGTGAGCCTGAGATGCTCGTTATAATGAAATTTTAGGCGGATGTGAGCCAGAGATGCTCGTTATAACGAAATTTCAGGCGGAAATGTTCGTTATAGTGAACAAAAACACAAGTTCCTGTGAAAATTGTGTTCGCAATAGCAAAATTTCGTGATAACGAAATTTGTTATAGCGAAATTTTTTTTACATGCGGGGAATAGGGTAACCAACCAATCAAAAGTTTTAATTCGTCACATTGCGAAATTCATTATAATGGTGTTCGTTATAGCGAGGTTCGACTTGTATATGTCTACAGAAGATAATTTAAACATGCTATATAATTTTGATAGTATCCTGTAGTGTTTAATGAAATCTAACTAAAAATAGCGAAATTTTGGTATTATTTCCAAAAATTTACTGAAAATTTGCGGAATTTTGTGACAGAGGGGGCAGAAAAAATGGCGGAAAGTCAAGTGTCACAGCAACTTTCACGGTCGCTTGAACTGCGCATGCTCAATGTATAATTTGGACCAATGTATGCACACACATACTTGTATAAACCCAATTTATATGTGGATTTATATACGGATAAAGAAGTTTATACGTTATGAGTAAGATTCTACGAGGCCTCCCAATGATAATCGCAAGCACTGCCATAGAAATAATTTGAACGTGTTCGTTACAACTCTCAACCAAATCGTTAAGTCAGTCTTGCTTTCTAGGAATTGCCCGTACATACTCTATTTGACACTGTCAGACTTTCATTTCTGTTCTAAAATGGAAAAAAGTATCTACGAGATTAGTGCTCCATTTTGACTTCCACGCTGACTGTTTTCATCAAAATGGAGAACTGCTCCTGTAGATTGAAAGTCTGACAGTGTCAAATGGAGTCTGTGGGCAATTCCTAGAGCGCAAAACTAATATTATCAAATATTATCACAATTTTATACAAAGTTTTTATTTTGGAAATATATTTCGTATCAAGTTATTAATTTATTAATTAATTTACTAAATTATTAATTAAATTATTAATTAATTTACTAAATTATTATTAAATTATTAATTAATTTTCTAAATTATTAATTAATTTACTAAATTATTAATTAATTTTCTAAATTATTAATTAATTTTCCAAATTATTAATTAATTTACTAAATTATTAATTAATTTTCTAAATTATTAATTAATTTTCTAAATTATTAATTAAATTATTAATTAAATTATTAATTTTATTTATAAAACCACAGCAAAATTTACATTTTAAAACTTATCTTTTACATTTGCAAAGAACAAGTATTGTGGAAAAAAGGGGCAACTACTTTGCCCACACGGAAAGGCCATGCATTGACCGAGTTCTTTGCATGCCAAAATCTATTTCAAGGTAACTGTACGCGGAAAACTGACACAATAATCCGTAAAACTCACGGGAAGAAATTCGATGCGTGTCAACTTGTTGAGAATGCAAGAACAATTGTTTATTTACACCTGAGCATCAGCCCGTGTTGGAAAACGTAGCAATTGCGCTGTTAGCAAATTTAAAAGTTAACACTCGGCCAGTCTAGGTTTAACTGTCCCCACTCTCCAGTTAATTTAAATTTAATATATTCACAAGATCTCAGCACTAGATGGCCATTACTATCTTGAAATTACCGTTATGCATGATTTGTCATACAAACTATTAAACAAAATCGAACTTAACCTAGACAAATTCCTCGATACGTGGTTAAAACTAGCACTCGAATTACTTTTTTTCCTCACGACGATCTTGGATAACGACACGTTCCTCATCTCGGTTCCTCACTGTGCAGAGGTCTCAAAACGTCGGTACCTGATGAGCCTTGTCCGGCTGGTAACCCATCAACTAACTCGCTGTTTACGTGGGATCAGCAGATCCCAGTGCTTGGACTCATTGATCCTGCTCACATGTTGATGGAGATCATTCAGTTGCTTCGTGACATTAGCAATTGCTGCACAGATATCACAATGGATATTATCTGGCCCCAGAGCAAAACCTATAACAGGACATAAACTTGCATGGAGTTCACACATGGTAAACGGCTGATTGTAAGGCTTTGGTTTGCCATAGTCAAAGTTTATTCTATATTTTTCTGCTTCCATTTTGAGCTCCAAGAAAGCTGTTGAGGTGGTCCTCACTCGAGCAGTACGCAAACTGTTCAACACGACGATTGTCAAATGAAAATCCAGTTCTATATGACAGACCATTGTGATTAAGAATTGAAACATTAAATGGTGGAAATCTACCACGTTATAGTAAATCTTTTCCCACATTCTCTTGGCATCCAAGATAGTATAACGAAGTAACTTTTTACGTAATTTTAACGGGTATTTTCCCGTTAGATGGAGTTAACAATCCTAAATCTGTCGCTAGATGGGGTGGGTGCTTCCCGCCTTATTTTGAAATGGATTAGTCCGGATTTACCTTTAAAAGGTCGTGCACGCCTTAGTTCAGGGCATTGCATTGAAGTTCGACATTGGGGATGCCTGGACTAGGACGTGAAGCTCAACGAGGTGGATAACAACAGGACCAGGAGGGATATTTGAAGTGTTCGTCGCCAGACTAGTGAGCAGGTAGAGTTCGCTCCCGTAAGACCACCGTATTGAAGGGACGAGCCACCTTCTGGAGTGGTAAGTTGCTTCATTTTCGTAAGTTTTACTTTGTGGTGTTTAGTGTTACCTCGGGAAGGATCAACCCAAGAAATTTGTAGTGTCTTTATGGGTTAGTATGGGGCGACTTTTGTGTTCGTAAATTCGAAGTTCGAACATTTGAATTAGGTTCTTGACCAATACAGGCAGTCGTAAGATAGGTGGTACATAGCACTGACAAGCTCTGTTGAAGCTGGGATTAGAAGTTGTGCAGATAGTGGGATCAACACTGGTGGTAGTTGGGTAGCTAACTCCTTCAGCAGAGTTGGCGCGTTGCCAGCCATGAAGGAAGATAAGTCCATTTATTGGAGGCTGCGACAGGTCACGAGCAAGCATTGCGATATGTAGAGCCAGGCTGCATCACTGGTTGAATCTGCTTTTGCGACTCGAGTTCGAAAGTTTTGAGAAAATTCGACAAGCTTGCGATAAAACAACGAAGAACTTAATTGACTCAGTTGAAAATTCGACAAGCTGCGCCCAAATTATTACAAGAAAACACTTACGGTTTATGCAAATCAATCCTCGAATTTTTCCGAGTAACGGAAAAACGAGGACGAGCACAAAACACACAAATAAATCCAAGATAAAACACTAGAAATGGCACTGAAATACACTAGAAACACTGTAAAATGATGAGAATAAAGTTTTGGTTGAGAGTGGAGTCCCGCGCAAAAGCGGGCGTGATATTTATAAGTGGAGCCACCCTTTCGGGTGACGAGGGCGTAAGCCCATTAAAAAGACCGTTAGAACTTAGCTAACGGTCGGATGCGCATAGCGATGCGCAGAGAAAGATGAGTCAGTGCGCGTGAGTCTCGCACCAATTTAAGCGCTGACGTCATGATTTTACATTTTAAAATAAATAACATTATTTATTCGAAATAACTTAAAATCAAATACAAACAAAAAATAATAAAATAAAAATAAAATAAAATATGAACTAAAAAATATAAGAAAAATATTTGTTAAAATATCAGTCCGTCACAAATGACGTACACCTATCACAGCTTGTTCAGAAAGCTCCTTTAGCAATTATATCTTTGAGTTAAGATGCATAGATTATTCCTTTTGTCATATTTAAGTTTTCATGTCTAAAAATGATCACTGTCAAAGGTCCAAGCATATTCAAACTTAAAGCTAATTTAGTCTGTGCTTCAGTCTTAGTTTCAATCAATAGGTTTCCTAATCAAAGTTTCCTTACTGATTGACGCTCACCAAGCATACTTAAAAGTGTTTGATTAACTAAGGGGGATAACAACCCCATCTTTTTCCCATCATTTACCACTGAAATTACTAAAAAATTTTCACCAAAACAGTCCAAAACATTATTTTTGTGGGGGTTTAATTGCCATAGTTAAGTAGACTGCCCAGAGCTCCCCACCCCCCATGGAGCCCTACCACGGGGATGAACATTGCCACCAGGGCTACTCAAGCAGTATACTCGGAACAAATGTCCCGAGTGACTCTAGCCAGACCATATTAGTAGTTTCCATGACCAGCCGATTGATTATAGGGGGGCCACCCTAAAAACCACCCATTTACCTGAAGCCAGGCCCAAACCATTGTCAGGCAAAGCAGGCCTCAAATACCAGGATTCCATTTTCTAGGAAAAATGGTCATCACGCGTGGCAAACACGTGGGTGGTTGAGCCACACTACAATAGGACAAATGTAAATCCAACTACCAGAGAAACATTAAGGACAAGGACAAAGCCGATCTAGACAGTAATGGACACCACATGGCAGAACTCTCGTTGGCCCCGCACAAATATGCAAGTTCACTCGGGATCAACGGTGAGGTAAGAGTTGATCTTCCCAGCCGGGCGAGTGTTTGTGATTACGTTGTGTTATTTTTAATGTTTTTTTGAATTTTGTATTTTTAAATCTTTAGTTTTATATAAACATAGTCTGTAGCTCTTACGTAATTTACTATCTTTGAATAATTTTTCTTGATATTTAGTTTTATTCTAGTCGTTATGATATCCAACTACTTTACAGGAATGTAAAGTGTGATTAGGGTTGGGGAACCTTGACATTTATTTACCTAAGGGTTGGGAGTTAATTAGTTGGGGTTATTGACACTAGGGGTTAAGTATTTAAGCCGGGGACGAAAAGCATTCGAGATAAGACTCTTGAGAGACAAGTTTTGAATCTAAGACTGGGGATTTCATTGGTGGATAATAGGACGAGTGAGAAAAGTGACAGTGCGTTTATTGCCGATATTTAGAATAAACCAGCTCGGGACGTTAATTTCGAAGTTGTTATTGTGAGCGTGCTTGAGTGCTATAGTGACTTAGACCCATGGTGGAATTGTGGCAGGCTTGAGTTTTGGGGTCCAGCATTAGTAGTACTAGTAATGGAATTTTAACCTCGCCCAAACATCGAAGGGCAATAAACAAATGTGAAAGCAGCAATCAACTAAACAGGAAATTGACCAGAACACAACCCATTAAAAAAACACAAATAGGTGATAAAACATATACCATAAATACAAGCAAAGACATGAAAGAGACAAGACAGCCACCAAACCAAAAGCCAATTGCACGATAACAAATGTAGAAATAAACTACACTTACAAATAACAACAGGACAAGGACCAGTAAACGATATTCACAAGCACCAACATGACAATAACGACATGCCAAAAACCTGACCAACAACCCACAATAATACAAGTCAAAATTTGAAGCAGAAGAGTGGGAAACCTCTAGGGTATTACAAAAAAAAAACCTCGGGGAATAGTTAATATCCTAGAGCGGGGCTAATCTAAGGCCATATACAACCAGAACTACAATTTTTTCCAACTTGATTCAACTAACTAACTGATTGCAGACCAGGGAACCTCTAGGACTGGAGATCCTCGAAGAGCGGCCATAGGATTGGGGTCCAGCGCTCACTACATGTACGCGATAGTAAATCTTGACCTTGACGCTGCCGCAAGCTGGCACGTCACAAATATTTCGTTATTTTTCGACAGGGTTGTGACCGCTACCGCTACAAATAGTGGCGCTACATGAATTTTGCTCCATTTCCGGTAGCAACGCTATTAGCGCCGCTATTTTCACGCGTGTAGTGACGGGCAAGTAGTGACGCTACAAAAAATTAAAAATAGTGCGTTGTGCTACCGCTATTTTTTCGGATTTTGAAAAAAGAATTTCGGATTTTGGAAAAAAAATTTCGGATTTGGAAAAAAAAATTTCGGATTTGGAAAATTTTTTTTTACGTATTGTCGTCATTGTTTGTTTATTTTTTAATAATTTTTTGAGTACTAAACACAGCAGTGGCGACAATTTAGACTCAAAATTATAAAAATTAAATAAAAGATTGCTTTTTGTTATCTGAAAAGCGTGACTTTTTTGGTTTTTCGGTAGCGGAAAGTAGCGAAAAAGTAGCGCTGATAGCGGGAGAATAGCGTCAGCGGAGAAAAGAAAAGCAGCGGTAGCGTTAGTAGCGATTGTCTGAAATTTCTCGGTGTAGCATTAGCGGTAGTGCGCTATATTTTTTGGTAGCGGTTACAACCCTGTTTGTCGAAGACTCTCACCAAAATCTCACACCCAAAATTAACCAAAGTAAACGTCCTCAAAACATTCCGGAAAAATTTCCTCAATTCAATTTTTACTCAATTTAAAATTTTATTCCGCTAATAACCAATCGTTTTTTCAGCAGTAACGAGATAATCTCCATTTCTCTCTACCGAAATTTAATTTCTAAAACATCTTCACAGATCCCCATCCCCCTAAACCCTACAAAAAATGCACAAATAATAAAATATTAATTAATAACGTATTTTATACATTACGTAAAATTGCGTACAGAAAATAAAAAAATTATTGTTACAGAAATCCATTGTTAACAAAATATAATATATATACATGCATAAGAAAATTCATTACTACACCCACGAAAAGACCAACTCTCGGTTCAACAGCTTTTCGTTATAAACATTTAAATTCTTTAAGTTACTCTATTTTAACGATAATTTTAACGATAATGTCAATTTTTTATTTTGTCTACATTAACTCGTTGTTTTATTTTTTTCCTGAGTTGAGCAAAGAGAAAATAGCTACGAGTGTTTTTGTGTGCTCGTAGTTTTGGCTTCGTAACTGTAGTAAGAGCTTTCGTACTTTTTCTTAGCGTTTTCGTTAGGTAGGATAGCGGAAGGATTGGTGGATTCGCTCGCATCGCTGTCCTAAAGAATAAAAATAAATAAATGGAATATTGTTGTTGATTTTTGTATTAAGTCAAAAATATGAATAGGTTTTAAAGACGCATTATGAGTTAAGAAAGTTTTCTTTGAAATTCAGTAGTGTGTGAATCATAATTGCTAAAGTGATATGAACCTAAAATTTTCCAGGATTACTAATTACTGTACAACCATTTTTATTTTTTTGTGTTTAGAATTTCAACGATGCATATTTCTCAATTTTACTATTTTCCACATTTTCTAACTTTCCAAAAATTTCATAGACGACAATTTCAAATTTTTTAACAAAAATGTCCAGGTATAAAAAAATAATTAATTTACAATGCTTTCAGTGGTGGAAAAAAATGCCAATTTCGTTAGTTTTCTAATTGTTAGATTACTGCACGTCAATTTTTTTAATTCGGCAGTGTTCCAATTATTGAATTTCAAAATCTTCCAACGCTCGAGTGATAAATAGTTCAGATTCTTTCCAAATTTTGAGATTTTTTTTGGGATGAAAATTGTTTTAAGGATGAAAATTGTCCGCCCCAACTTTTCTCGCGATTAAAACTTTGGTTTCGAAAGTTTACTTCCATTTTATTTTGGTGTTACATTCTTTGGAAATTGACAAGTACAGTAAATGATTGAAAATTTACAGTTTTAAAAATTTTCGAGAATTTCGGAATATATTCAGCACCGAAAAATGAAAATATACTATGAACGTGGCTGAGGTCACCGAAAACCCTTAATCGGCTCGGGGCATGCCAAAAATATAGGATGTCCGGATGATTGGTACCAAAAAAGAAAAATTCATAGCTTGACGACTATTCGTTGTGTGGGGATAGGGTTTTCATTATTAAATAGACAAATTCTCAAAGTTTTTCCTCAGTACTAGTTTTTTAATAAATTTCAATTTGGGCACCCTTTGTAGCTAGATAAAGTTTTTAATAAAAAATCTATCTGTGTCCAGAAGTTTATAGCAAGAGCGTATAACCACAACCATTAGTCCCTAATGCCACAAACACACTTAGCCGCAAACGCTTTATTTTCGCGAATGCAATTGCTGCGGAGATGCAATTTACCTACAGTCCTTTACGAAACGCATACCAGTGATAAAACCTGAATGCAATTTTGCAAAGTACAAAACGATGGCTATTACTGATAATGCTGCTTCTGGGTTAGGTGGCACTCAATTTTTTAATACAGAGTTGTAATATTACGGTTACACCAGAGAAGAAAAAAATGCCCGTGGTTTCCCTACTAACATACGACGTCCTTCGGGCATCCCAATATGATCCGAAAGGTCCAAAAGACGTCCAAGTCAAATTTGGACATCCGTGGGACGTCTGATGGTCATCACCGACGGCCAAATCCAAAATTCGCCAGTTTTTTGACGTCCTCAAGACGTCCACACTGGACGAATAATGGATGTCCAAAATTCGTCAGTATTTGGACATCCTCGGAACGTCCACACTGGATAAATTAAGGATGTTCACAATTCGCCCGAAGTTTGCTGTCTTCGGGACGTCCATACAGGACGAATCGTGGACATCCAAATTTCGCCCACAATTACAGGTATAGCGATCTGACGCTAAATAGCTTCGCGAAATGCTTCTGAACAAGCACGAGATGACGTCAGCGCGATTTCGCCTTGCTCTGTTCTACGTTTTCTGGCGAAGAGAAATAGTACTTGCTGCCTCTACTATTTCGCTTCGCGATTTGATTGCAGCCAATCACGGAGAAGCTTGCAGTCACCTGATTTGCAAATGGCGCCCAAATTGAAAATCAAATGAAGCTACGCTTCGGTAATTAAAAGTAGAAGTTATACACAATTCTCGATTTTTGAGAAGTAACATTTAATTTATTTAGAGGACACTTAGCATGAGACATTTTGGACCACAAATTGTGCCTCGTTGTACTACACTCGAATTGGACAGTTAAGGTGGCTTAAATTTCTGGGTCAAGCTAAACCGTGCAGTGCGAGCACACTTGGCTTAAATTAAACTGGCACAATTCTCATTGAAGTAGCTTAAGACAAGCTTTACTGATTGACACAGTGGTTTATCCATGAAGCTAGGCCCAAACTTTCCAGAATGCACCAGTGACCCAAGGTCATTCTAGAGACCTGTTTCGATAGCACAATGTATTGTTTCCAATATGTTAAGTCAAATAATTCGCATATAACCAACATTGGTCACCAAGCACTCTGGCCAGTGTGGAAAAGTGGATTAAATCTTGTTTGTATCCAGTGGTGGCAGCACTATAACTAATCCAGGAATTATTGCTTGTAACTCATCCAGGAATTATTGCTTATTTATGTCTTGTTAGTTTGACCAGTGCGAGTGGTTTTTTTTTAAGCATTCCAGCTAAAACTTGGCTAGCTTAGGCAATCTTAACAAAAACCAGATCAGAAACGTGTAGCCTGGACATTGCGAACGTAATGTATTACAATGAACTAAGGTAAACAATATTCGTGTTTCGCCTCCACGGAGAAAGATTATTTCAAGTCATCGCAAAATGTGGCCTGGCCCGGTCTTAGGCGGCTTGGTCGGCGCTCTAAAATGGGGCCCCACCACAACAAAATTAAATTTTTACGTGATTGAAAATATCATGTAAAATAACAGCTTCAGTACGATTGACTAGTAAACCTGTACCGTTAATTTTGACTTTACAGATTATTTAACATCATGTAAAGCTTTAATTTTAGCATGTGCACGTGGTCATATATTCTCAGTAGGGGCCCCGCAAAAGTGATTCCAATCGGGCCCTGCATTTGCTAAGATCGGCGGCGTGTACGCACATGAAGCAAATACACACGCGATTGTGACGGTGAAATGATGTTATGCGATGCGAATCACGTCAAATCGCGCCAAGTATGCGCCGAGTATAAGTGTGTCACCGGCATTATGCATGCTGAATTGCGACAATCTTCACTCAATTTTTTACTGTCGGTTTTGACAATAACACTGTCTACCAATGTAAAATTATTGGTCATCAACAAGCATTAAGGTCAAATCCCATCGCCCAACAATACTACACATGAACAAAGGTTTTTTTTGTAGCAACTTTAACGTGCTCCTAAGGTGCCCAAATTGAATTGAAATTTATTAAAAAACAACTGTTTGGGGGGGAAATTTTCAGTTTCTCTATTTAATGCTGAAAACCTTTTCCCATACAATGAATAGTCTTAGAACTACGAAGTTTTCGTTATTTGGTACTAATCATCCGGACACCCTGTATGGACAGTTGGGAGGTTAATCAAGTACAGTATAAACTTTGAACGGTGAGAAATCAATCGGAGATGTCGACCTGTCACCCTGAGAATGAAAAGCACACGGCTTATTCCGGATAAGTGGGTGAAATTAGGGCGCAGCTACTCATTTGCCGGACAAATAAACAACGTTTTCAATGGACTGAATTCGTTACTTATTTGATATGCGTGAGGAGCAGAGTCGCACGTCATAACTATTTAGCAGAAATCTTATTTAAGTAAAATGTTCAACTTTTGACATTTTCCACATTTCTCATCTAGAAATAGAACTTGTTAAGTACTGTACAGAATTATAAATTTTTGTAATTTACGACTAAAAACAAAAATTATGTTTAAATCTTGAGGTAATAATCAATAGAATTCAATTAAACCAAGCCCTTTAATTGGTTGACATCTGTTAAACTAACGCGATTGATTTTTCGTAAATAATTATTAAATTTTCAATTGGTCCAGCACATCAACTTAAATTCAATTAAAACATTATTTGCATCAGTGTCATTTTTTTACTTCTCACCTCATAAAAAATCTGCGCACCTGGCACCATCATGGTGGAAACACTAACGTCAGTGATAGCTTCGTCTACGTCAGTTTGGTAGGGTTCCTAACATTATACAATAAACCAATTTTACAATTTCATTAGTAGTATTTTACATTTTTTAAATTTTCAATCATTTATTTTATTTTTCTGCGACGTAGTCCAATGTTAAAAAAGTTTTCATTTCAAACGTCGTCAATAAAAAAAATTTACTATTATTCTGCAAAAACGCTTACCATTCGTGACAAAAAAGTTTGCTTTATGTGGTGGAACGAGAATTTAAATTTATTTCTGGAAACTTTTTTTTATTGTTGTCATATTTATTTAGCAATCAATTTATTATGCGCGGTATCCCACAAGGTTCAAAAAGAAAATTTGAAATAGATTGCGAAATGTATTTGAAATTACTCAGAATATATGAATAATTGTATGGAAAATATATTACCAAATACATTAACAATGCATGGAAAAAATATTTTGAAATATACAGTACTGTATATTGCCGGGGAATATATTTTAAAAAATATACAAGTATTCCCCGGCAATATGCAGTACCCGGCAAAATATATGCCAAATATTACAAAATATGTGCCATATATTATAAAATGTATACCATATATTGTAAATATATTGCTATACCGCATACAGTACTAAAATGTAGTTTTGAACGGTATTGAATTTCGATTCCAAAACTTCACACACCGTTACAAAATGGCTTTCTCACCCAAACGTTTTGAAAAAGGTAAAAATATTAGGGTGTAGGTTACCGCACTTCAAATAATAACGACTTTTATTTTTTTTTAATGCGTAATTACCCGAAAGATATACTCCGTAGTTTAAAGCAGGTAGTAAAAAATCACAGTTTTAATGTAAATAAAATTCGGAAGAAAGTTAAATTCTCATTACAACAATCGATTTTTCAATGTTTTTAAAAATTCATTGTACTGGGGGCCGATTTTAAAATTACTGCGTGGGAAGAAAATATTAGAAAAAAAAACAAATCTAAACTTTTATTTACCTCACGAAAAAATCTGGAAGTCCTCCCTTTCGAACTCGAATAATAACTAGGTGCTCCCCTCATGTCAGGATGGACGGTTGTTTCGTCGAATGATCGTGCCATCGACATGGTGGTCCTGGGAGATAAACATAAAACGTTGGGTAAAATAATCAATAAATTTCCTTCAACTATTTCATTATTTTTCGTTTCCTCACGTGTTTCCATAACGACCCGTGCTGGCCGTCTCAAATCGCGAACTAAAATTATCGAAATCAGCGGCATCGCGGTGAGAGGAGTAAGTAGCGGTTGGTCGACTGCTGATGGATTCCGTTTCTTGTTGATGGCATCCCTCTGACGAATTGAAAAAATTAGCGGACGACGTCACTTGATTAGTTCCACTACGTTTTTTCTCTGAGCTTCTGGCAGCTCGAGCCGCGGCTGCAGAAGCAGCGGCGGCACCAGCAACAGCTGCGTCTAAAGAAAAACAGAGGGTGTAAAAATAAGCACTGTAAGATTTTTTGGAAGGTGGGCATTTTTGATTTTTAAATTAAATTTAAACTGGGAAAAAAACTGAAAATAATTGAAAGTAGTAATGAGAGACAATAGCTTTATTCAAAGTAAAACCGATTACTTAGATTTTCGATCATTCCAATTATTGGTGACCGAAAATGACGTAAAATGCGTCATTTACAATGTCGTTATTTTCGGTCATCAATAATTGGAATGATCGAAAATCGAAATAATCGGTTTTTCTTTGAAAAAAGCTATTGTAAAAACCAAGAAACAACTCATGAAACCACAAATTTAAAAACCACAGTAAATCATCACAATGTAGGCCAGTAAACTGAAGAGTGAAACAGATAGTTTTGCTGTCCAGAGCACGTCCAGAGTCAAAGGAATGAAAACAAAGAAGAAATATAAAAAATATAAAAAATATAAGAAATATAAGAAATATAAGAAATATAAGAAATATAAGAAATATAAGAAATATAAGAAATATAAGAAATATAAGAAATATAAGAAATATAAGAAATATAAGAAATA